>CAIGQZ010001336.1:35951444-35973662 GCA_903798205.1 Danio tinwini
ATTATTATTATTATTACTATTATTATTATTATTATTATTATTATAAATAAATAACAGAAATCAATCCTAAATGAAACTGAAAAACAATGTAAAGACACAACTGGAGTAATATTCTAATACTTTTGCATGAATATTAATTATGACAGTTTTATAGAATACAAAACATATGTGTTTTGTAGATTTATCTGTTGTCTTAGACCCAACTCATGGCTTAGAATTAATGTTATGAAGGGAGTTACCTCCCTGACTCATTATTCCCCCTTTCTGCTTCATAGCCATGCTTAGTCAAAGTAACATCATCATCATATGATATAAACTATAGTTTTGTTGACTTGCATGTCGACACATATCAACGTTACAGTAAACAACCGGGATCAGGATCAGCGAATGTGAGGCATGCAGGAATGGCTTTATGCTCACATGAATCAATTTATTTTCACCAGAGTTGTTTTGATTGCACCTTTACACATAAAGAATAACAAACTTGTGCCTAAAATGTAAATAGCCCCGAACATCTTAATTCTAGGATAACCACTCTAAATTAATACACTTGCATAAAGTAAATTTTATCTCAAAGCTTTACTTGGGCACTTTTTTTGCACCATCTCCCCATGCCGCCCCCAGCAAGATGCCGCCCATACTGCCCATGCCTAAATCAGCCACTGCTCACCAATATCAATGGCAAATCTACAACCCTGGAATGCATAATTGCTTAATTGTTGAAACAGAGCAATCAAAGGTACCTTTGTTAGTCAGTTTGCTGTCTATTTATAAAAAGAGGTGCAAGAAGAGTGAGGTCACATGTAAAGAGCTGGTTATATATAATCCCGCAAAATTCACAAAATTCAAACGTGTCAATTATAGCACAAATACACTCAGTTGATAAAAAACACTTTCTGGCAGACACAGCACAAACACAAAACGTGAAACATTTATCCAATGTCACCTTTAATACAAGATTAGATTAGCTTAAAAGTAAGGGGGGTGGGGAATTATCATTGTTGTAATCTCACAAAGAAAATTTTGTGGCCAATCAAATGCTGGGGGTATGCATATTAATCCAGTGTGTATTTTCAGAGTTCAGTGATTTGATTGGCTTGTTTTTTCACAGGATTTTACACCCACAGGATTAACATGAGAGTGAGGAAACAATGGGGTTTTAATGCTTACGGTATGCCATTTCCATGTACTGATTTTTTTTATTATTAAGCTATGCCTAGGTATATTTCATTGTACGGCATCTTTAAAAATAATTTTCATCATGGTGAATTCCTGCACTAATCTCGTATGACTCTTTCCAAACTGGGTACGGGTTTAGAGGCTTGCTTTTGTGTTCACATTTTAGGTTCACATCTCAGATGGGGATCTTTACTTATGTCCTTGAGGAAGAATCTAACCTGGATTTCTAACGTGAGCACAAATGGTGTTAGGCGTCTTAACATCTCCTTGCCTGTGGAGGTTCATGGGTCCTCGACATTTTTCAGGCTAAGGACCCCTTAGTGGATAGAGAAATAGAGCAGAGACCCCCTATTACATGTTATATAAAAACGTGGAAAAATGTGTGACCTCTTGATAAAATTATACATTCTTTAACAAGATGCTTACACGTAGGGCTGGGCGATATGGCAATCTTAATAATTATTTTCTATATTGAACTATAACAATATATATTTCAACAGAAGTTGTTTATGCTTCCAGATTTATAAGAGTACCCCAACAATGACTAAAGCCACAAAAATTAGAGGGTCAGTTAAATTGGATAACATTTACGACCGATAAAGTTTTGATGGCTGAAAAGTCAGTACATTTCTAAAATCAGCACACTTTTAGATTCCCGTTGTTGCACATTTGTTCTGTGTGATTGCTTCTTAGATCAATGTAGAGTAAAAAATAGTCCAGAGCTTATCATTGTTATTGACATAAATGTTATTGCGATTCGATATAATATCGTTTATCGGCCCAGTCCTACTTACACGGCACATCAGATAAAATAGCAAGTTGTGTCTGTAGTCATTTACCAGTATGACTGCACTGGTACTCTTCGTCCTCTACAGTCATCAACCTGTGTTTAACTACATTAGCAAGCTGAACAGACTTCTTCTATCCCCTAAAACTTCATCAAGCTGAGGAACATGTCTGTTTGTAGCTGTGCTCTCAACAGGTCAAGATAATTGTACCATATCACCCCATTATCTTCTCAACACTTACTACGTATTAAGTTTTGTAATGATAACAAAAAAACTGCTATAGTCTAAAAGTGTTACTGCTAAAACACTGTAAACTGTTTAGTTCCTGTGTACTAAACAGGGAGTACTTTTACCACACTATAATCATTCACACATTTATTTAGATCACAAAATCTTGGGACTTCTGGTAGAACCAATGAAAGAGGCATATTTTTACACTTAGCAAAAGTCTGTACAACTCTGCTATGTGGACATTACTTTGACAGTAATGAAAGTAAGTTAATCATGTTTTAACTTAATCTTATAAGTTATGCAAGCTGTTTAAAAGTCAGTTTAACATAATAAAAGTTCAATAAACTTATAAGGTTCATTTGAATAAGCTTAAAAATGTAAGGATTTTTTTTACAGTATATATATATATACTGGATGATCACTCGTGCGCAGGTGATGTGATGCGCGCAACATGTTTCGAAAAACATGCATGAAAAACATGCGCGCTCCCGTTTCCTGGCGCAAAGCAACTGTGCCTAAAAACGCAACTGGTGCGATCGGTTCTCTTTGAAACAGACTAGACAAAAAGTGATGCTCGTGCACCCACAATCCCGCTGCTTTCAAAAGCTCTGGATGTTTTTGAAATATGCCTTTTTGTAAGCAGCAGCGGTAGCTGGTTTTATTTTAACTTTCTTTGAACAGAACAAATTATGGGCCATTATTCCATTATCACAGACGGTAACGGTATGTTTTTCACCTGCTTTCTTTTGCTTACGGTTATTTTTGTTAATAGGGTTAAATTATAATTTTTACAATAACATTGCTTTAAGCTGCCCATAAACTTCCTTTCATACGCACGCGAATGCGTCAGACCGGAAACGCAGAGTCATGCGTCAGGTTTTGCATTTCTCTGAGGTGCAAAGTTCAAGCTTGGTGAACTCTGATTTGCAAAATCAGATCACTTGACTGCGTGAGACCAATCCAGAATCAAAACATGACCTCTCAGAACAGAAATGTAAAACATGGAGCAATCGCTCACTTTTTTAATGCCTAATCATCTTGTTTAATCCCGCCCCTTTTCGCAGCGCTGTACGACAGAATTTCGCAAGCTCAAACTCTAGTGTGACCGCAGCTTTAATAGGAGATTAACTCCCCATGAATGTGTAGTTAACTAGTGATCTGAGAGACTTTTAGCTTGGACAGACTAGGCTAGTGTGCATAGTTTTAGATACATGGCAATAATTATTTATTAAATGTAATTGTTTTTTTTTTTTGTTTTTTTAGAAAGGTTTTGTTGAATAAAAAGAGCATGTATGCAGCTATATTTAGCATGTTTTGACATTTTATCTAACATTTGTTGCTAAGAAATAATTCTTAATTTATTTCTGGTGGTCAGAGATACATTTGGTAAATTCTTAGTGTTGAGCCCTGAAAAGTCTTGTGAAATAAAAACGAATTGCAATGCAACACTATGAAACCATAACCCATTTGCTCATGCACATTAAGTTCATACACAAAAAAAAATGAAATGAATGAGGAGGCATGTGGACATAACACAAAGTCTAAATTAAGTAATTTTAGCATGCCAAAGTCAAATTTATGCATATAAAATATATTTTCCCAACAACAAAATTGTGGCTAATGAAAATGACTACTAGCTACAGTGGCTGGTGATCAAAAAAGTTAATGTTAAGCCTATATATATATATATATATTGCTCACTTGGATTTGTGTAAAAAGGGTTAATACAAATAATAGTAGATGGAAACATTCGCCAAATAAACTCATTAGACTAATCAGCAGTATCCATTATGCTTGACGTTTTTTTACTGATTAGTTACAAGGTTACCTATATTATAGTCACTTTTTTGCGAACTTTCTAAAGATTTGCTTCACTTTAGGATTAAAACTGGCTTGTAATTTGTCTGTTTCACAATATTACTGGTTTAATTTTGTGAAATAAATGCAGGTTTGGTAATAATAATCTCAAACAGCAAAAAAAATAAATTAAAGAAAGAAAGAAACACATCTTGGGGCAGCTCGGTGCCTCACAGCAAGAAGGTCACTGGTTTGAGCCTCGGCTGGGTCAGTTGGCATTTCTGTGTGGAGTTTGCATGTTCTTCCCATGTTTGTGTGGGTTTCCTCAAGGTGCTCCGGTTTCAATCACAAGTCCAAAGACATGCGCTATACGTAAATTGGGTAGGCTTAATTGTCCATAGTGTATGTGTGTGAATGAGAGTGTATGTGTGTTTCCCAGTGATGGCTTGCATTTGAAAGGGCATCAGCTGCGTAAAACATATGCTCGATTAGTTGGCAGTTCATTCCACTGTGGTGATTAAGGTCGCAAAATTTCTGGTAGAACCAATGAAGGAGGTGCATTTTCACATTTAGCTGCAAAGCTCTGGAACAGACTTTTCTTTTGTATGTGTTTGTTTTTGCTTGAATATTTTTTGCGAACTTTTAAAAGATTTGCTTCACTTTAGGATCAGTAAGGATTGTAATAAGTTTGTTTCACAATATTACTGTTTTAATTTTGTGAAATAAATGCAGGTTTGGTAAGCCAGGATGCAAAAAAAAACACACACACACACATCTTGACTCCTGCTTGACTTGCTTTTGTGGAACAAAGAACTGAACAATATGACTTAAATGTGAAATAATTTGAGAATAATTAACAGTCCTGCCCCAGACCCACAGTTTAAGGAATCTAGGCCTGGATGTATAATGCACAAAGAAAATCTAGTGCTATTTTTTCATGCATTTATATTATGTTGTTGACACCACTTGGATTTACCATTTTTCTTCTGCCACAGCAGTGCAATGCACAGCACACTTCGACAAGATAAGACACACACACACACACACACACACACACACACACACGCACACACACACATACACACACACATACACACACACACACGCACACACACAGCTGTAAAGTCACTCACATACCAACAGATAATGATGAGAAGATGTTCATATTTCTGACTGATACCAGACTACCTGTGTTGTCACCACGTGTCCCCGGAGAGCGAGCGAGGCCTTCTCTCAGCTCTGGTTACCCACACACCCCCTTCTGCCCCGCGGCGACACCTTCCACAATGGAGAACGGAGCGGTTTGGGAAATGGAGGCCATTTATAACTGCCGCGTACGCGCACACACACACACTCCCTCCGTCCCAACTTGCGCCGCGTTCGGAGACAAAGCGAGAGCCCCCTCTCCATGCTAATGTCACACAATTACCTTTTAACCGCTCAGACAAACGGCGTGCGGGGGGGAGAAGTGACATCAAATCAAAACTGTCACAGGTGATCGAGTCCAGTCATCGAGAGAGAGCGCCTGTCACACACGCTTATGGGGGCGCTGGAGGTTGAGGGGAGTGTGTTTGTGTGTGTGATTGGAAATGATAACGGACCGCTAATATCCCCCAACATGTTCCTCTCATCAGCTACTAATGTCGCCGCAGAACCGACCCTCAGACACACTGCCATAAATCACCAGACTTTTGGATATCTCCCTCTCTCTCTCTCTCTCTTGTGCTTTCGCTCGCTTTTTTCCCCCTTCCTATTTCTCTTTCTCTCCAGCTCCGTCTCTTTCTCCGCCGTATCTCTCTGGGGCTTGAGCTGGCAAGCATGGAAAATGGAATGCTCTTGACTAATGATATTCAAAAATGATAGGGAAGAGATTGAAAAAGCGTTCCCCCCTGAACCATGCCGAATGTGTACCTACTAAAGCATCGCTTTTTTAATGGAGTTTTAGGGGACACTCTTAAACTGCATCTGCAGTCAATGTCAACTTATCTCGCACCCTCCAGTGAGTTGAGTTATTGATGCATTATAGGGATCTTTGCATATTACAAAGAAGTTCTTAGGATGTACACCCGAATTAAAAACAGCTTAATCAATTAAAATCCAATTCCGCGTCAACTTGTGGAGTTAATTAACATTTACACATCAGGTCTATTCTATAATATGTAAATATCAATCGTCGTTTGCTGATGATTCATTGATGGTTATGAAACCTTCGCTGGCAGATCGGCTCCTTGCTGGGGCTTTGATGGCGTTGCGAGCTTGAAATAAGTGTCGCAGCCAATGACTGGCAAATTACGATAGCATTACCGCACAGCATGTAACCATGCATACAACACAGCGAGACAAAGAGATGGAATCCTTCAAGGCATCACTCCATCTTTTTATTGTTAATCAGCCACGCAGATCTTTATTTTAATCCAGCTTTAAAATACAATCGCAAACAAATCTGTAAGAGGCAATGTGTTTCTGTTCTTATCATTGCTGCTTTTTTAACAGTAAAGGCAGGCTGTAAATGATTCTTAATCAATCAGAGATGTTCCTGCTGTTGAGGTGTGTGTGTGTGGTGGTGAAAGCAAAGCCCTCAGTCTGACAGCGGAGGCCTTACACTGCACCACACGCTCCACAAAGCTGTCACACTCTTAATTGCCTGTGTGACCCTGCCTCCTTCCCTGACAGCCTGCTAATTACCCCCTTTGAGAGGTGTGTGAGGGGTAGAGAGAGAGAATGAGAGACCAAAATCACTCATAAGCAAGTTTAGTCACAGAAAATGGACAAAATTCTGTAGAAATGAATGAAAAGTGTTTTATAAGTGATCAAATCTGCCAAGTGGCTTGATTATTTGATAAAATGGTATGTCTTTTTTTGATGGAACTTGTCAAAAGTTTTGCATCAGTACACTTTAAAAAAGAAATTTAAGACTTTATTAAGCATTATATGCATTAAATTGGTAAAATGTTCAGTTTTGTACAATCTCCAAGGGGGTGTTAACATTAGAATATTTTCAACTGCCTTTTAGCTGTTTATACATGACAATGGCATTTAGGGGAATACAAACCTTTGACGAGAGGATTTAAAGTTTTTGGAAAAATAATGTTATATTCTCAAATTAAACCACAAAAATGTTATTTTGTGGTATGCTTCAGTACTTGACAGTCAAAATAAAAATGGTTTAACACAGGACTGTATGTATTTACCTTATTCTTTGCTTTCTTACCTTGAAGGGAGAGGTTACTATGTCAGTGTAGGTGACCATAGGTCGAGGCGGACACCCATGACATGTGGAGTCCCACAAGGCTCAAAAAATAAGGTCAAGAATCTTGGTGTGACTCTGGAGTCAGATCTGAGTTTCAATAGTCATGTCAAAGCAGTTAGTAAATCAGCATACTATCATCTCAAAAACATTGCAAAAATCAGATGCTTTGTTTCCAGTGAAGACTTAGAGAAACTTGTTCATGCTTTTATCAGCAGCAGGGTGGATTACTGTAACGGCCTCTTTACCACCCTTCCCAAAAAGAAAGCTCATCCAGAACGCTGCGGCCAGGATTCTGACCAGAACCAGGAAATCAGAGCACATCACACCTGTTTTCAGGTCTTTACACTAGCTCCCATTACATTCAGAATAGATTTTAAAGGATTATTACTTGTCTATAAATCACTAAATGGCCTAGGACCTCAATACATTACAGATATGCTCACTGAATACAAACCTAATAGATCACTCAGATCTTTAGGATCATATAAACTAGAAATTCCAAGAGTTCAGTCAAAGCAGGGTGAATCGGTTTTCAGCTACTACACCCTGAAATCAGCTTCCAGAAATTAGATGTGCTCCAACATTAGGCACATTCAAATCCAGACTGAAAACACATCTGTTTAGCTGTGCCTTTACTGAATGAGCACTGTGCTACATCCGACAGATCACACTATTGTGTCTTTCTTTTCTTTTTTATTCTTTTATAACCTGTTTTAACACATTTAATCAGTTTTTATCTGTTTTAATCATTTTTATTATCTGTGTTTTTCCTATAGTTGTTTTTTATTGTTGTTGTTTATGTAAAGCACTTTGAATTGCCACTGTGTAAATGTGCTATACAATAAACTTGCCTTTCCTTGCCTTGCCTTGTCTTGCCTTGCCTTGCATATGAACGGGCGCAGCCATTTGAATATTTTTAGCTAAAGACTTCCGGTCTCATTCACTTCCATTCATTTTTAGATGTTCAAAACAGCTTGTTTTGCTGCTTGATCTTGCAAACTGATATTTCCTTATTATATTAATCTGCTTAGTCTGTATAGTCATGGACACGCTTGTTTGTTAGAGCACGTAGTTTCACCATTTTCTGCCATTTATTATTCCTAGTCATTTCTCCCATAGGCAACTAAATCAGAAGTTCTGCACACTTCTGCATTAAAGAATAAGGTCAGTAGAGTCGCTTAGTGCTTCTTTACACAGAGACAGTGTCAACTACTGGCCTGGCATACAAAATACGTTTTTTCATAATCTATGTTAACAAGAATCGGTTAAACTATCTTTGCGCAAAACATTTCAAACATTCTAAGAAAAAAACCTTTCAGTATTTCTTAGATTGAACACTGCCATGTAAACGAACCTTAATACTTCATAAACATTAAAAAAGAACTTTGGTAAAACAAATAAAGTGTTACGCAATTGCATGTTTTGGTCAAACACTATTGGTCAAAAGCTGTTAGGAAAAAAAAGAAAGTATATTTAAAATGTACCACAGTTTCAAAATAATGCATTTCACTAAATTATCAAGCAGCACAGCTGTTGTGAACATTAGGAAGCAGAAATGTTTTTTGAGCAGCAAATCAGCATATTAAAATCACTTGATATTGAAAACTGGGGCACATTCAAGCTCAAACTGATGCGTATTACAATTTTTGGGATGAACAACATGTTTCTTGAAAATGGTGTGCAATGGGGTTCAAGATAAGTTTTCTCTTGTTTGGTGGACATGTCAAAAACATCAACCCAATCAGCAGCAACATATATGAAACATATGGTATTAAAGAGACAGCTCACACAATGGGTAAGTACACCAAGTATATTGTTTGCACATTTTAAGATTTTGTCTAAAAAATTATATAGGAATTGCAATGTCTCCAATTCTCTAATATTACAGTATCATTTCACATCAACAGTGATCATATGATGAGCCTAATACTCCCAGTAAACATAATAAGGTCATATAGATCATAACACAGTCTCGAATCCTTCACCTGAAATGTTTAGCTTTTCATCATAAAATGTGAGGTAAATTTTAGATCACAATAAAGTGTTTGCACTTTCTGTCACCTGATTGAGATGTTCTCTTTAATATGGCAAGAGCAGGGACTTTAACATTAAGCATATTTTCTCGTTTTAAACACATATTTATACAGATTTTATCAGGTTCCAAAAACTTCTCAGCTGCTATAGTTGCAACACACCACTATTTCTGTAAAAAAAAACATTTTGCAGTGATTTGTTGGGGCTTAAAGCTAAAAATTTTTAGCTAAAAATATCTGCTCTTACAGATAAAACACATGAGCTTCACAGGTGTAATTGCATGTAAAAAAATTTAAAACGTAAAGCAAACGTGAAATACATGTGAAACACTTACTGTTTAAAATGTGTTTTTTGGAAGATAAACGTCTAATAGATATCTAAACATAGATGTAAATTTGGCTCGTTGGTGAAAATCTAATAAACATCTAAGAATAGCACAAAATTAGACTAGTCATCAAATACAAAGTTCATGTGTAGTCATTCATTCCTATGTATTTGATGATGAGTCTACTTTCTATTTAAGTATTAGTAGACTCTCTGCTTAATATTTGTTGGTACTGCTCCTTCAACAGACGTTTAACTGACTATAAGAAACTTTCCAAGTACGTGTCAACTTACACTAACCCCAACCCAACAGTCTACTTATAATCTAAAGAGAATTAGTTGGCATGTAGATGCAATGTAACTTAAATTCAACAAACGGCCATCAAAATAAAGTGTGACCTTTTTTTCTATAGAGGAACTTTGCGTTTACAAAACTAAATAAAACTAATAAAAAAAAGCAAAAACAACTATTTAATTTAGAATTATATGACTGTTTGTGGGGTGACACAGTAGGCATTTCTGTGTGGCAATTGCATGCTCAACCTTGTTGGAATTGATTAAACATGGAATTGATTAAACTAAATTGGCCATAGTTTATGTATGTGACTGAGTGTGTATGGATGTTTCCCAGTACTGGGTTGCAGCTGGAGGGGCATCCACTGTGTAAAACATGTGCTGGATAAGTTGGCTGTTCATTTTACTGTGGTGACCCCTGATGAATAAAAGGTCTAAGCCGAAGGAAAATGAATGAACTACTGTTTGTACAGCATTTTCAACGCAATCTCACTGCAATTCGTAACTTTTTGATTTAGTGGCTAATTCGTATGAATTTGTATGATTTAATTCGTACAAATTAGTACGATTTGCTCATCACCCAATGACGGTTGGGGTTAGGGGTGAAGTTAGGTGCCATGCTTCCTTTTTAAAATCGTACATTTTTGTACCAGTCACTAAAATTAATCTCGAATTAGTCACTAAACTGACAAAACGTAAAATACTTATGTTTCCTCGTGAGATCAGGCTGGCATTTTTGATCAAACAAATGCAGCCTTGGTAAGTTTAAATTACTCCAAACTGTCTGAACGCCCATGCATTTAAGTTAAAAGACCAACAACTTTCTAGATTAGCATAATCATTCATTCAATCGTTCATCGGACCCTGAACATGAGTTGTGCATATGGTTCCATTCAGCTGCAGTCATTACAGATTTACTTCAGTGACTCCATTACACAGGCCTTCCCAGGACTTTCCATTCTGACATTCTCCTCAAACGAGAACAAAAAAAATAATTAAAGCAGAAGAGAAGTTCTAAAAAAGGCCATGCAAATGAAATGCTAATGGAATGCTAATGAGGGCTGAGGGAGGTGGGCGGTGGGTAAAGTTTGGTTAGAGAGCGAGGCAGCGAGGAAGCAGGAAATGGCTGGGTGAGCAGTGACTACGACTGGTGCCATGCTGAGTGCAGAAACGTTTTGTTAGCGAGGGAGAAAGAGAGAAAGTGTGGGATGGAGGGAGGAGTGAATGGATAGCCTCTGGGCTAATGAATACTGATTGATTTCCAAATTAAATTTCACAACTGTTCTCTCTGCTTTTTCCCGTTCGCATTCTTTCTAAACCACATTTGTTAATTATACTTACAGTTGCATTGTTTTGGATTGTACACCTGAAACTGAATACTTATTACATTGCAAAAAACTTCTTATCTAGTCAAAAGTTATTTCTAGCCAGAAAATCGTATTAATCTTTTTTTAAGAATAAATGATGCGCAAGATCAGATTGTGTAAGATTATTATGATTGTTTTAAGCTTATTTATCTTGTTTTTTGTCATTAGGTAAATTGGGTATTTTACCTGCAGATTTAGCTTAATTACAATCAGACAAATAATTTAGGACCAGCCTTTTTTAAGACATTATTTTAGCTGTAATAACTTGTTTTATGTTATCCTATTAAAAAATGCACAATAATCACACACTTAAAAATGACTTTTTCTGCGTGTTCAAACAACTTATTTAAAATGAGTTGAAACAACTCAATTCTTTATTTTGGGGGGTGATCATTGTTTTATTTATTCATTCATTTTCCTTTAATTTAGTCCCTTTATTCTTCTGGAGTCACCACAGCAGAATGAACCGCCAACTTATCCAGCATATGTTTTACACAGTGGATGCCCTTCCAGCTGCAACCCTGTACTGGGTAACATCCATACACACTCTTTCACACACATACAGCCAGTTTAGTTTATTCAATTCAACTATAGTGCATGTCTTTGGACTGTGGGGGAAACCAGAGCACCTGGAGGAAACCCACGCCAACACGGGGAGATGCATCATGAAACTCCACACAGAAATGCCAACTGACCCAGCCAGGACTTGAACTGGGTGACCTTCTTGCTGTAAGGTGACAATGCTAACCTCTGAGCCACCATGTCGCCTTAATTGTTTTATACTGAATCCAATTAAATTTGTGCAAACTATTAAGTTAACTTAATCTATGTGTTGGGACAACATGAAGGAATTGTGTGGAACCCAGGATTTTTCAAGTGCACTTTCTGTACTTATTTTAGTAGCAGTAACTTGTTTTAAGTTTGTCCTTTAAATGCTCAATAAACATGTTCTTTAGTAACAAAATACATTCCATTATGTTTTGTTGCATTAAACATATATTTTGAGAAGCAAGCAGTAATAATTTTGCATTGTAACTACTGTCTTAATTTAAATGTCTTATTTTGAATACAAAAATGTGGACAATATGCATGTGCTGTATTGTCTGATCTTGATTTTATTCATACAATAATCTTGTTTTAGGTTAAAATGTTTTAGTTCATTTTAAGACTGAATAATGACGATTTAAGAGTAATCCTAGTAACACTAGTTTTAAAACCACTTTGCACAAAATATGAAGAGTATACAGTTTAAAAGCAATTAACAAGCTAGTTTTAAGATAATTGACTATTATCTTTTTTTTACTAAAGATACTAGGTTCTCTACTAAAGCCTAGTAACACATAGTTTTAGTATTTGCTCTGGGTTAGCTGGCATGCTTCCAAGGTTTTCACCAGTGTCGGCACACATCTTTATGCCAATTATTGAAAAAGTTCGGCGAAATTAAGTAAAAGTATTTTTATTACAGTCACTATTTTTTTATTTTAAAAAATTTGCGAAAGTATGTAAGTGAAATCATATGAGCAATTCCATGCAAATGTCAACCTTGCCATGAAAACAATTAAGTTTTGGCCAAAATAGCGAAACCATTTCTGAGTATTTTTGTGCAAGCAAATATTTTACAGAGGGCAACGCAGTGGCCCAGTAGGTAATGCTGTCACCTCACAGCAAGAAGGTCGCTGGTTTGAGCCTCGGCTGGGCCAGTTGGCGTTTCTGTGTAGACTTTGCATGTTCTTTGTGCGTTCGCGTGGGTTTCCTTCAGGTGCTCCGGTTTCCCCCACAGTCCAAAGACATGCGATGCAGGTGAATTTGGTGGGCTAAATTGTCCGTAGTGTATGACTGTGAATGAGTGTGTATGGATGTTTCCCAGAGATGGGAAGGGCATCTGCTGTGTAAAACATGTGCTGGATAAGTTGGAGGTTCATTTTGCTGTGGCGACCCAGGATTAATAAAAGGAATAAGCTGTAAAGAAAATGAATGAATAAATGAAATATTTTACAGTGCTTTAAAAATACTCAAAAATGTCTCTGTTAATGTTTTCAAACTATTATATTTGATTAACCAAAATCACAGAAGTTCTAATTTCACATCTGTCACATCCATAACGCAGAGATGTCACATCCATAACGGTGCTTTTTCCTCATAAATGCAAAAAAATGTAAAATAAAATTAAATCAATCATGTTTGTTCTACAAAGAGCCAACTCTGATCCTTTTGATTAGCATTATTTCTTTAGGGTTGTGCAGTTTAATTCACAGAATTTCTACAAAGTATGTCGTATACTAAAAACTCTCAGACTTTTCTTTGTCACATCCATAACGCATGTTTAATTTCCTCATTTAAAATACAAATAATGTTTACAGATTGATATTTTTCTGCTTCCATAACTCAGTGGCTAGTAGTTTTGGAAAATATAAACATATGTTTCAATATAATGTTAACATATACGTTCGTGAATTTATGTTTTGAGATTTTACTGCAAATGTCACATCCATAATGCTGGAATTGCTCATATATTGTTCTAATTACCGGCTTCTAAGCTAAAAGATGAAACCATTTTGAAAGATGTAAAAAACACAGTGACTGCTAGCCAGTTTTGAGGAAAACACGACACAGCGGGTTAGTTGTAACAAACAGGGTGTTACAAATAAGCCACACACTGTTGCACACCAAATAAACAAAAAAAAATTAATTTTGAGTGTAATATTGAGAACTTTTTATATAAATGTTTTTAATAGAAAATATTTTTATAGAAAAAAGCACCTTTCATTGCTAATAATGCAAAGAAATGCATTGCATAAAAATGGATAATAATGCAAATAAATCCAAAAGTGTTTATCCAATAGATAAATAAATAAACATGCTGTGCTGTGTAGAATAAAAAAATATGTTACATACTGAGAAAATAAACTATTTAATGTATACTGAATTTAAATTAATAGTGTAAATTCAGCCTTTTTAAGCATGTGTTACAACTTGCCTCACAGGTGGGGTACATAATAACATTTTTACTCCTGGCACCTTTGGCAATACTGCACAGAAACCATGGGTCTGGTGATCATAATTCCAGCGCTTATTTGTAGGTTAGGCTTGTGTGTTGTTGCTAAAAATATATGGTTTGTCTAACCCCATTACTTTGTTCATTATTTGGCCAAAACCAAAAAGTGTTACTTTGTGCCCCGCTCTCCCCTACATTTTATTTTAGGGAATACAGAATATGATTAACTTACTGCACACGCAGATAATTTGACTTGTTTCTAGTCTCTACACTCTCAGAAATAAAGACACGTGAGCTGTATCTTTTCAAAACTTCTTCTTTTCTACTTCTTAGGTACTAATATTTGCCCTTGAGGTATTAATATGGACATTTTAGCTACAAATTTGTACCTTTCGAAAAGGTACCACCTCAGTGACAGATCGCGTACCCTCGCGTATTTCTGAGAGTGTATGTATCTTCTAAAATCAATTATATATGTCTTATATTTAGATGAGGTATACATATATTCAGAATTGTCTAAGACACATTATAAGGAAGATTCTCATACACAAAACAGCATGCCAGTCAAACACATCAGTCACAACCTCTTACAAATGACATACCAAGTTCAGGTTTGTCTAGGGCTGCTAATGTTTCTCTCTCAGTTTTGCGGCCCCATCTCCACCGCCGGCTTCATTTCAATCTTAAAACCCTTTGCACGTTCGAGCGGGCAGAGTTTTTGTTGTTTATTTGGGAGCAGGAGGAGGCACAGACAGGGTCGATCATTAGACGACAGTGTCAAACAAATGCACAAGGTGTAAGAGAGCGTAATGATGAGGAAAGCAGGAAGGGGGAAAAAAAACAACAACGTTCAAACACAATTCCGTTGGGTTTTTTTTCTTAAACAAAATATTAATGATCTTTCATTTGGCTCTCATCACAAGGCGTGCAAGGAGAAATTGCATTCTATTTCGCAAAGCCTAAGAAAGCACAGGCCTAGGTAATGGGTAATAGGTGTAGAGAGGAGAACTGAGGTGAGGGCCGTGGGGCAGAGAAAGCGAGGGTGAAAAAAAAACTGAACGAGAAATATTCCCTGAGAGAAAGGGGGGCAGAAAAGGCTGGCTAAGGTGGGAGCGAGAAAAAAGGGAGAGGAGATTGGAAATTGAAATTGATGACATTGAGAGTGACTATGACAGAGACAGGCCCTTTATTCTTTTCTCTTTTTTGAGGAAATCACACCAGCCAACCTTGCAATGAGGGCAGATCAAGCTAAAATAGGCTGTTGAGTGCTCTGAGAGAGAAAGAGAGAGAGAGGAACGGGGTAGAGGTGGTTTGGCAGGAGGGGAGCAGACAGAAGTGGAGGACATTAGTGAGTAGATGATGTTGTCAGTGACCGATGTAAATCACAGCGATACATAGTCAACAGACACACTCGGCTGACTGTGAGGGGGGCAGCCGTCAGGACGCTGGCACTGACAAATGGAATATTTTCAGAGGACTTAATCAGAGGAAAATGGGGTTTCATCTGCACGCCTCCCCGCTCCACTGCCCTCAAAGAGAGAAATGATTGCCTGTCTTTCTCACCCTCGCCTTCCCTCTTCTCCTCTCCGTCTCACTCACTCGTCAAGCAGAACCGCAACACATCGGAAAGGTTACAGGAAGAGCGTGTACGGAGCTGCTTTGGGCCGCTGTTTTACAATACAGAATGTGCAGAGGGGCTCACGCACACACACACACTTGTGTAGATACACCACACGAGCTATGACTGATGGACATCGCTATCTCAGATGACATAGAGCTAATATCTCTGTCTGAGACATGCATCTGATGTTAAACACTTCCACAACTTCATTTGTTCACATTTGATGTACTAGTATTAGATCAAATGAATGCGTGACCCTGAAGCACAGAGCCAATCCTATGTTGCAAGGGAATATCTGTGGGAACAGCCAAAAATACATTGTATGGGTCATTGCATTTCATTTATGCTCATTAGAAGATTTAGTAAAGCTTAACTTCCATGAAGACATTTGGTAAATCTCTTATCAAACAAATTTTTAAAAAGAATTTTGTTTAGTAACATGCAGAGTCGAATGTAATTAGTTACAAAGTATTACTTTTCCAATTACTTTTCGGCTGATCAAGCAAAAATAAGGGACTACTGTTCACTTTGAGGTAATTCAACAGTTCTGCATAAATCAATTCAGAGAAGCAGAGTAATATATATTTTGAAACTAAAGAGTGTTCAGCATTTTCTCAAGGCTGCTGCATTAAAAATGATTTGAGAAATTACATACAGAGTAGCAGAGTAATTGTAAATATATATTTTGTGTCATTCAGATATTTTGCACATTACTACAGAACTAAAGAAGATTTAGAATAAATTAGAATAAATAGTGCAATTTATATTGTTGCCTATATTATATATATAGAATATATAATAGTGGCATTGTTTTGAAATGTTTTGATACATTGTTTAATTTTAAGTGTTATTTAAAAAACTCTGAATTAGGAGTTGAATTTTTATTGTATTTGAGATTTATGTGGATTAGTAGCTATTTAGTAGAAATTTTATAACTTATTGAGTATATAAGTTATGTTTCAAACAAAGTAATTACAAAATTAATTAATTTAAATACAGTTGTAATGATATAATTAGTACATAATTAGTTTGTTTTAAGTAACTTACCCAAAACATGGTAATATGCATTGTTAAGAACTGAATTTGCAAAGCTTTAAATGTGATTTTCTCTGTATTTTTCACCTAGCTAAATTTAAGATCTTTTAAGACATTTATAAGACCTTTATGAATGAAGTTTTATTTGCTCTATCAAACTTTTTTTTATAAAAATTATATTTTAGTTAATTCTGAGCAAAATATTTTTAATATTGTGTGAAAAAAGCAAGCTCTAGTTGTAGCACTTTTTTTCAATATAACCTTCCTTAAAAAATGCTAAATGTTTTAAAGGTTTTAAAAACTATAATAAACAATGTATGCACAACAGTCTGTCCAGGTCAGCTTACTCAGCAGCAAATAGATGGAAAACATTTAAACAAATGTTGTTGTACAAAAAAATTATTAAACCATTATGGCAAATAGAGTTAAAAAAGATTCTAAAATGAAAAATAAAAGTTTTATTATTTATTTAATATGTATTACATAATTATTATAATTACATATACATAATTTTATGTATAAAGCACATTTAAAAACAACCAAAGTTGACCAAAGTGCTGTACATAGGAGTGCTAAAGACAGAGATGCAGAATATAAAAAATATACAGTAATTTATAGTAAATACTATAGGTTTCTGAACCATACTAAAGTACTTAAATTAATCTTTTGTGGCAATTCTATAGCTGCTGTGGTAATATAACAACTCTAATAGGCTAATATTAGAAGATTACCCAGTACAACAGTTTACTGTATAAAAACTAGAAAGTATATTACAGTATTTATAAGTTTATCAGTTCACTATAGTTAACACTAGAGTATGCTGTATAGCATTCATTGAGTGTTGTAAATACTATAGGAAAGTGTAGTACACCAATACTGAGAGCTATGCTGAGTATTATTTTACCAATTAAAACATGATTCTGGATCAACATCTTTGTCAATCAAGGTGTTCAAGACTACTGGAGACTATTAAGCAGGTGTGAGTTGGAACTGGTTAGAGCTAAACTGTGCAGAGCTGCGGCCCTTTAGGAATTGAGTTTGAGTCCACAGCTCTATAGGGATCAATAATTTGTCACTTTTTTGGTTTAAATCCTATCTTACTGGTTGCACTCGGTTTGTTCAAATTAAGAGTTTTAAATCAAGACCGCATACAGTCATTTCTGGTATCCCCCAGGGCTCAGTTCTAGACCCACTCTTATGTTTAATCTATTACATCTTGGCCATATTTTAAGGAAATATAATATCCAATTTCCCTGCTATGCTGATAATACCCAGCTCTTAATGTCTTTCAAACCCTTTAGTTTGTTTCCTCCTTCTTCATTAACTATATGAAAATATATAGCTAAAATTAAAAAGCAAATCTCTAAGATAATTGTTTAAAACTGAATGGCTACAAAACTGAGGTCCTAGTTGCATTTGGGCAACTTCCAACTGTCTCACTGTAGACATTGATAACAATGTAATTTGTCAATATCAGCAGGTCGGGAGTTTGGGTGTTATTTTGGATAGCACACATTCTTTTGAAGAACATTCATTCATTCATTCTTATTCTTTTCAGCTTAGTCCCTTTATTAATCTGGGGTCGCCACAGCGGAATGAGCCACCAACTCATCCAGCACGTTTAATGTAGCGGATGCCCTTTCAGCGGCAAACCATCACTGGGAAACATCCTCACACACCTATTCACACATACACTATGGACAATTTGGCTTACCCAATTCACCTATACCACATGTTTTTGAACTTATGGGGGAAACTGGAGAAGAACATGCAAACTCCACACAGAAACGCCAACTGACCCAGCCGAGGCTTGAACCAGCGACCTCCTTGCTGTGAGGTGAGAGTGCTACTCACTACAGCACCATGCAGCCCCCTTTTGAAGAACATATTTATAATTTTAGATGTACTGTATATTTGCATATGTGTAATATTAGTTGTCTTCATCCTCTCACTACTTACAATACTGCAATTCTAATTCATGCATTGGTCATCATTGATTGCAGTAAGGCTCTTATCACTGGGCTTCTAACTAAAGTCCAACTGGATCAGAACTCTTTAACTAGGACTTCATCAATTAATCAAGTACTTCAGGATTTTTGACACATTCATACTCCTTCTTGCACCCTTAGATCAACTCTCACAATTTCTTTGGTGCCTCCATGTAGGCTACATGCTTAACTATTTTTTTTATCTTGTCTTCAACCTGTTGTTGTTATTATTATTATTATTATTATTATTATTATTATTATTAAAGCCTAATGAGTTCAACAACTGTATTAATCCCACCAAAGCAATTAAATTAGGGCAGTAGCATCATGACACAACAAACACACACAGAGACAAATCACTTAGCAACAATATTTAAAAAAAACTATCCAGCTTGCTTCATTATAACATCATAAATATTATAATACTACTAAAAACAACAATAATGTTTTAAGTGGACTCTTACAAAAAACTTGTGGATCCAAATGCAGTTTATGGGAATCAAGGTCATACAGGCAAGTGTCATAAACAGGAGCAAAACAGTATCACAAAGGGAATCCAAAAGACATGGTCAGTATGCAGGCAAGAGATAATACAAAGAAAAATAATCAAAACAAAGAACAGGGCAAGGATCAAAAACACAGCAAAAACAAACAAGGAAAACACTGTAAACTTCAAAAAGAAACAAGACTCGGCCATGTGAATGTGAAGCAAACACCACTGACAATCACAACAGAGCCCCTCCCTCTACGAGCAGCTTCCAGACGCTCTCCATACAGTGCAGGAGGGAGGTGGAGCAGATAGGAACAAGGGGAGAGACGGCAGGCCAGGTCCGTGCAGTGGAGGAGAGCCTGGAGTGTGGAGCTGCAGAGGGCCTCGAGCGTGGAGCTGCAGGAGGTCAGGAGCATGGAGCTGCGGAGGGTCTGGAGCATGGAGCTGCGGAGGGTCTGGAGCATGGAGCTGCAGAAGGCCTGTAGCGTGGAGCTTTGGTTCAGCAGGAATTGACAGTTCAGATAGCCCCAGTGGATCAGGAGGCTTAGGTTCAGGAGGCACTGACGGTTCAAACAACCCCATTGGGTCAGGAGACTCTAGTTCAGGATGCACTGACAGTTCAGATAACCCGAGTGGTTCAGGAGGCTTGAATTCGGGAAACACTGATAGTTCAAACCATCCCAGTGGGTCAGGAGAGTTAGGTTTAAGAGGCACAGGCAATTTAAACAACCCCATGGGGTCAGGAGGTTCTGGTTAAGAAAGTGCTGGCAGTTCAGATAACCCCAGTGGTTCAGGAGGCTTGAATTCAGAAAACACTGACAGTTCAGATAACCGGTCAGGAGGTTTTGGTTCAGGAAGCATTGGAGGGTCACATGGCTCTGGCGGCACTGGATAGTCACACAGCTCTGGCAACCATTTGTGTAACTCAGGTGGCAGCTCTGGCCAATTGGGGAACTCAAGCAACTATGGCCATTCTGAGAACTTGAAAGAATCTGGCACCTGCCAATTAAGGGATTTGAGGGTATCTGGCACCCGCCATTCGAGAGATTCAGGGATATCAGGTGCCCCCCATTCTGGCAGTTCAAAGAGATCTGATGCCTCTCATTTAAGAAATTCAGAGAGTTCTGGCAGCCATTTGGGAAATTCAGAGGGTTCTGGCAGCATCAATGGCTCTGATTGCAGCGACGGCAGCGCCAACTCTGGCAGGTCTGACGGCAGTGATTGATTCTGGCAGCTCTTGTTGTGGTGACGGCGGCAACTCTGGTGGCGATATCGACTCTGGCAGTGGCAGTGTTGACTCTAGCAGCTCTGGCATTGACAGTAAACGACTCGAATCTGGCGACTCTGGCCATTCGAAGAATTTGAAAGGATCTGGCACCTGCCATTCGAGGGATTTGAGAGTATCTGGCGCCCGCCATTCTGGGAGTTCAGAGAGATATGGCGCCCACCATTTGGGAAATTCAGCGGGTTCTGGCAGCGTCAATGGCTCTGACGGCAGCGCTGGTGACTCTGGCAGTTGTGGCAGCGGTAGCATCAACTGGCAACTCTGGCAGCAATGTTTATTCTGGCAGCTCTGGCTGTGGCGACGACGGCAACTCTGTCGCCTGCAGTGTCGACTCTGACAGCTCTGGTGTGGACTCTGGCAGCTCCAGCGAGGACTCTGGCAGCAGCGGCAAAGGCTCTGACAGCAGCAGCAGCGGCGAAGTCTGTTGCAGCAGTAACGAGGGCTCTGGCAGCAGTGACGAGGGCTCTGGCAACTCTGGCAGTGACGAAGGATTTTGCAGATTTGGCAGCAACAAAGGCTCTGGCAGCGACAGAGTGCAAGCATCCATCTCGTAACTGGCAAGCCCTGCCTGTTGACTGCTACTGGTGGCCATTTTGTGATTGCAACCAGTGGTTCTTGTTGTTGAGCTGGAGTTCTGTAGGCGACCATTTCGTGACAGAAGGAACTTGGTAAATACCAACGAGTGTTGTCTTGAACACAGCTAAGCCCAGCGTTGCATGGTGTCCTTTGCAAGCTCTGCTGCCTTTGAACCTTACTGTCTATTGTTGCTGGCAACCATTTTGTCTGCTGACTGATGTGCAGGAAGCAGGGGTAATAGTGATGCCTGCATTGATGTCACCTATTGTCAGCCGGTCTTGCTGTTCTCCTCACTGAGACGCATAAGCTCAAATCCTACTGGATCCATGCCATGGCCAAGCCTTCTGTTATGAAGCAGATGCTGAGAACAGACTTGCGGATCCAAATACAGTTAATTAGAATAAATGTCATACAGGTAAGAGTCATAAACAAGAACAAAACAGTATCAAAAGAGGAATCCAAAGGACGTGGTCAGTATGCAGATGAAAAGTCAGACAAAGAAAAAGAATCAAAACGAGGAACAAGGAAAGGATCAAAAGCATGGGAAAATCAAACAAGGAAAATCCTTCATAAACTTCAGAAAAAAACAAGACTCGGCCATGTGAATGAGAAGGTGACATGTATTTATAGTCCATGTAATCAGTGTAAATGAGCAACAGCTGTGCCTGTCTGTAAATGTTCAGACTATTGTCAGCTGTTGCAGGAGTTGAAAAGCGCATAGAGTTCTGGGAGTTGTGTTCATTCATCAGTAATCTCCAATAGAGAAAACACCGCTGGCGATTGCAAGGGATTACAGGAAGTAATCACCAGAGGAGCCAAAACCACTGGCAATCACAACAAGTAAAGAAAATGACCATACGTAAAAAAAAAAATTAACTTGCTAAAATGTAAGGTTATAGAGCCTTATGGTCTCAGGAGCAAAGATATATATATATATATATATATATATATATATATATATATA
>CAIGQZ010001336.1:35978662-35989838 GCA_903798205.1 Danio tinwini
AGCAGAAGTAGCAGTGGCAGTAGCAGTACTGTAGTAGCGATGATAGCAGCGGTAGTATTCGCAGTAGCTGTAGCAGCAGTCGCAGTATCGATGGTGGCGGTGGTAGCAGTAGCAGGAGCAATGGCTGTAGCTGTAGCAGAAGCAGTAGCAGTAGCAGTCTGGTATGGCGGTCTTCAAAGCGAAGATAGCAGTGATATGAAACCCAGGGTATTTATAGTAGCTTAGGGATCATCTGATAGGTGCGTAGTGAATTGGACAATATGGGTCCAGCTGCTAGCAATCATAAGCACGTGATCCTCTCGAAATTAGTTTATAAATAAACTTCACTTATAATCATCGCTGCCATTACAATCTGTATATGTTAACAACGATAAAAAACTGTGTCATTAGCATATTTGACTAAATGGCAATTGTGCTGCAATGTTCATTTGTGTACAATATAAAAAGAATTGAGGTCAGTAAACAACCCTGTGGAGATCCTATTGACGTAAAAAGCATTTCTGAAAACATGTCTGCCTGCATGTCAAAAAATCTAAAATCCATAAAATCAAACCATGAATCACATCACATTCACCCCTCAAGTTTCTTTGCTAAAATAAGTAGATTCACAGTATTAAATGCAGAGGAAACGTCTACAAGTCGTGTTCTTGCAAAAGCACCTCCACTCTCTAAGTGTTCATGTACGGTATTTAGGAGGGAAAAACTTTGTATCATCCACACCAGTTTCTGTCAACAGTTGTGACTTAACCTCCCCCTCTAAAGCAGTGGTCATACTAGAGTTTGAGATGCGAAATTCTGTCGTATGGTGCTGCGAAAAGAGGCGTGATTAAACAAGATGATTAGATATTAAAAAAAGCAAGCGATTGCTCAGTGTTTTAAATTTCTGTTCAGAGAGGTCATGTTTTGATCCTCGATTGGTCTTACGCAATCAAGTGATGCGATTTCGCAGTTCAGAGTTCACCAAGCTTGAACTTTGCACCACAGCACAAGGCGAAACTTGACGCATGACCCTGCGTTTCCGGTCTGATGCATTCGCGTGCATATGAATAGAAGTCTATGGGAAGAAAAGTCCAGTGTGACCGCAGCTTTAGGCTTTCAATAACTAAAGATGTTTAAGCAATCAGCTGAAAATTGTTAAAGAGATTTGACTTCTCTCTTTCTCTCTTTGAAATAGCTATTACGTTAAAAGTTTTCCATAAGTGGGGAACTACAGCTTGATTCAGGGAAGCCTGGAACACAACACTGAGATGCTCTGCACAGTGTTTAAGCATTCTTCCAATGCAATCTCACTGCAATTCGTAACATTTTAATTTAGTGGCTAATTCGTATGAATTCATACGATCTAATTCGTACAGTTTAGCACGATTTGCTTATCACCCATTGACGGTTGAGTTTAGAGGCGGGGTTGGATGCCATGCCTTCTTTTTAAAATCATACATTTTTATATAACTGAACTTGTACGAATTAGCCACTAAACTGACAAAACGTAAAATACTTACGTTTTCTCGTGAGATCAGGCTGGTTCTTCCACAAATGCCAACTGGGCCAGGTGCTTTATTTACAGGCATAGCTTTCAGCTGCTTAACTACACTAAGAAACTGTAAATTCAGAGGAGTAGTGGGACTCAATTTTAGTTTGAGTTTATTAAGATCATAGCTTGTATTGTGTTTTTCAAAATGTGTAAAGAATAAGTTAAGGTCACTTGCTTCAGCCTATCTATATCTACAATACTCTTAATCATATGCCAGACAGTCCTCATATCACCTTAAACAAATTTATTCTCTATTTTATTTTTGTAATTTAGTTTAGCCAGTCTGTTGTTCTTTTAATCTCCTTATTGATTGTTTGTTTCTCCTCAATAGTACATGGCAAAAGTATTCTTTTTTTCATATTAAGAATATTTTTAAGCTCTGTAGTTACCCATGGTTTGCTGTAAGGGAACACGGTCAATGTTTTTTAGGTATAATGGTCTCAACACAGAAATAAATATAGCTAAAAAAACAAGAATCTGATCATTCAAATCCTGGCTATCACTTAAAAACAAGTTCCAGTTTGTGCTGTCAAAACAGCTTTGCAGCTCATTAATACTTGCATCAGTTCAGTTCTTAAAATGGGAACAGATTTATAAGCACCCGCACTTATCTAAAGTCTTATTTACCAGAATTGCACAAGAAACATACTGATGATATCCTTTTAAAATGTTGTTCAGGTAGTAGTAAAATAAATTTTGGAGAATTTGGAGATTCAGTGTTTCAGTGGAAGTTTGTTCAAGGTTTCTGTAATGAAGTTACGGCCACCTGGCCGCCGGGAAGAAGGAGGCGGAGAACCGACGGACTTTATATAAATATTTATTAATAAAAGGGGACGGCAGCCGTCTAAATCAAAACAAAGGACGGCAGCTCCTCACGGAGACTGCCGTCAAACTGAAAGCAAAAGTAAAACATGTCCGGGCCCGGTCCTCTCTCTCTGTCCTCTGCCATCGTTCCTCCTCTTATAGTCCAGAGCTCCTTTTGTGGGATTGAAGGCAGGTGCGCCACAGGTGCATCTCATCTGTGGCGGGCCTCGTTTCGCTCCCACGGCTCTCGGCCACGCCCCCTCGCCACATACCCCCATCTCCCCTCACAGGCCGGGGGCACCCCGTGGGGGGGGATTTGGCGCCACAGCACCCGCGAGACCTATATGAGACGGGCCGAGAGAAAAGGAGATGGAGAAAAAAGGAGGAAAGACAGAGTAGACAGAGAGGGGAGAGAGAAAAAAAAAATTGGGGTTCGGTTCTCCCGACACGCTGCCACTCGGTCCTCAACCAACTGAGAGAAGTGACGACATGCTGGGAGCCCTGTGGAGGAATCTATCCACCCGTCCGTCTTCTGGTGTCCGGCGGTGGTTCTCCTGACTGGCTGGCGGCATTTCTGATCTCCTGCTCCGCTCCCGCTTCGGTGGAGGACGCAGGCTTCGGCATCATGGCGGATCGCGGCGACTCCCCCCGGGCTTTCTGGGATGGCTCCCTTCAGCTCTTTCCCATCCGGTGGGGAGCCCCGCGTCCCCTGCTCCTCCCCATGCTGGGAGACGGCAGCAGGCAGATCCTTCCTCGCCAGCCTCAGGCCGCCCCGGCACTCTGGCAGACGAACGGGTTTCTCCCCCACTCGGGTAACCTCCCGAACACTCGCCCTCCTCCTCAGTGGCGAGGGCAACTGGACGACGTGTCCCTCCTTCTCCCGGGTTTCGGCACCACTGTAATGAAGTTACGGCCACCTGGTCGCCGGGAAGAAGGAGGCGGAGAACCGACGGACTTTATATAAATATTTATTAATAAAAGGGGACGGCAGCTCCTCACGGAGACTGCCGTCTAAATCAAAACAAAGGACGGCAGCTCCTCACGGAGACTGCCGTCAAACTGAAAGCAAAAGTAAAACATGTCCGGGCTGGTCCTCTCTCTCTGTCCTCTGCCATCGTTCCTCCTCTTATAGTCCAGAGCTCCTTCCGTGGGATTGAAGGCAGGTGCGCGCCACAGGTGCATCTCATCTGTGGCGGGCCTCGTTTCGCTCCCACGGCTCTCGGCCACGCCCCCTCGCCACAGTTTCCATCAACATATTTGAGGCTTTCTTAGAGTTTGCACAAGGATGAATAATAAACAACAACAAAATAAAGTTGGGTGAACTCACGTGGCAGGTAGAACAGGTGAGCAGAAAAAACAAGCATTTCAATTTTAGAAGAGCATATTTTGTCTCCCACAATCACATTGTTGCACCAGCTGTCCTTAATGTATGTGCAAACTCGTCCTCCATGTTTTTCCCTGTAGTTCTTTTGTCTCTTTCAAGCCTTACAGCTCCAGAATATTCACTGAGTCGTAAGCATTCAACTGCGACTGAGTCATCCAGCCAAGTTTTTGTTAGCACCAACAAATGTGCAATCCTGTACTTGTGTAAAAAGGCCACATTCCCTAGCAGCTCATCAATCTTATGTCGAAGTGAGCGCACATTGGAAAGTTTAATATTGTGAAGTGGGGTATGTCTATGATGCACTTTCAACCTGCGCTTGACACATTTATGCTTCCCCCTTCTCTTTTTAGCATTAATTCACTTCTTGCTGATGTCTAATTACCACAATATACTGGATTTATGGACCCAGGAGCTGAGTGAAGGCTCAGGATGAATTCACGTGTGAGCATTGTGTTATTGTCATGAATCAGGTTTGATCAATCATTCTCTGTTGTTTATTTCAGCTGTTCCCTCTTACAATTAGCACTCGTGTGCATGCATTACTCACCTGCTTCTATTAGATCCAATTTACTTCTCGACTTATACTTGCCCTGTCTTGTTACACTTTGCCAGATTATTATTTTCACTTCATCTCACAGACACTCTGCAACGTCTCTAGTCTAGTACAGCTTCATTATTTTTGCTTACCTGTTGTCTGCCCAGTCATCTCGCTGTGGAATCCAGCCACTCACCTGCGCACACCAGCTCCAGTACTCGCTCCACAGCCTTTGTTCATTGTTTCATTAAATAAACTCTCTTGATTTGAACTGCAACCTCTCTTTGTTCTGTCCAAGCCCTGACAGAATAATCTGGCCAAAACCTTCCGGTATGGAACCGACAACGAAATCCCCCATACCCTCAGCTGCTAAGCTACATGGAATTATGCTGGGTCGGCATGAGCAAAAGCTGGTAGCTGCAAGACACGCCGTTGACAGCTTATTGCAGTACCACCCCGGCACCCAACTCCCATCATCTTCCAGAGCCGCTGATCAACAATCCCCGCACTACTCAGCACAGTCCACCGAGGGCCATGCCTTCTTGACTGTGAGGTGTGAGGTGGTCTTTTCCCTCCAACCCAACACCTATTCCAATGATCGTGCCAGAGTGGCGTTTGTGATTTCCCTGCTAACCGGGCGAGCCAGAGACTGGGGAGCGGCTCTGTGGGAGGCTAATTCTGACTGCTGTTATCACTTTTACATATTCAAGCACAAGATGATAAAGGTTTTCGACCGATCAGTCCACGGATGAGAGGCCTCGCATCACCTCTCCACCCTTTGACAGGGAAGAAGATCAGCAGCAGACTATACTATTGAGTTCCGGCAGCCTCTGGCAGCGACCTGTGACTGGAACAAGCCAGCGCTCGCAGCTCCTTTTCTGGAGGGTCATAACGCTGAGGTTAAGGACGAGCTCCTGGTCCACGACCTTTCCACCTGTTTCGATCCTCTGGTTGAACTGGCACATTGAGTGGATAAACGCCTCGACCGCCTCAAACATCTCTCCTGCTCCTCACCTGTGTTTACTTTCCCTCGTCCGGGTCCTTCCCTTCTGACGTTACTGCCAGACACAGGGCCCATGCAACAGGGTGTCATGCACCTCTCCCAAGTGGAGCATCTAGCAGCAAGACTCTGCATGTACTGCAGGGGCGACGGACACTTTGCCCTGAGATCTCCAGCAAAGGAGTCTAGTTCTTCAGTAGATAGGAGTGTACTGGAGAGCGCAACCACTTCTTCTCCATCACTCATTTCCTGTACATCGCTGGATGTCACTTTACACACCAGGGATTTTTCCATTTCCTGTAAAGCATTCGTCGATTCTGGTGCAGAGGGGAACTTTATGAATGAGATCTAGGCCAAGGACAATAAAATATATTTCCAGACTCTCGACCCTCCTCTCACCATGTATTCCCTCGAAGGATGCCCTCTTACCAGGATAGACCACGTCACTTTTCCTTGGAGTCTGTCTCACTGTCTCTGGAAATCACAAAGAGACAATTGCAGTTATTACACTACCTTAGTATTGAGTCATCCCTGGCTCATCCAACATAACCCCCACATTGACTGGTCCAAGAGGACAATATTATCATGGAGTGTACCTTGTCATGTCAAATCCCTCGTTTTTGCTGTACCTTCTGTGTCTTCTGTTTCTGTGTTACAGGAGGAGCCCAGAGATGTATCCGGTGTTCCAGAGGAATACAACGATCTGCGATCAGTGTTTAGTCGTTCCCGGGCCACCTCTCTCCCTCTGCATCACCCGTATGACTGCAGCATTGATCTCATTCCAGGGAGTACTCCTCCCCGCAGTAAGCTCTATTCTTTATCCGCTCCTGAACGCAGAGCCCTCAAGATTTATCTTACCGAATCACTCACAGTGGAAACCATAGTACCATCCACCTTTTCGGCTGGAGCAGGGTTTTTCTTCATAAAGAAGAAAGACGGATCCTTGCGCCACTGCATAGATTATAGAGGGTTAAGTAGCATCACCAACAAGAAACGCTTCCCATTACCACTCATCAGCCTTCAGGCATCAGCCTTCAATGTCTTGCAGGGCACTAAGGTTTTCACTAAATTGGATTTACGTAACACTTATCACTTATTGTGCATTAAACAAGGGCAGGAGTGGAAGACGGCGTTCAATACCGCTCTCGGCCACTTTGAATATAGGGTTCTTCCCTTCGGCCTAGTTAACGCTCCGTCCGTTTTCCAAGCTCTGGTTAACGATGTTCTTCGGGACATGCTCAATATCTTTGTATTCGTTTACCTAGACGATATCCTAATCTTCTCACCTAGCCTCTCCGTTCATGTCCAGGACATCCGCCATGTCCTATAGTGCTTGTTGGAGAATCGCCTTTTTGTTAAGGCTGAGAAATGTGAATTTTTACGCCAAATCGGTCACCTTCTTGGGGTCCGTAATCTCGGCAGAAGGGGTTAGTATGGACCCCTTTAAGGTCCACGTGGTAATAGAATGGCCCGTGCACGACTTATGCTAATTTCTATCGTTGTTTCATCCTAAATTTTAGCCTCTCTGTTAACCGCTTTAACTTCCACTAAGACTCAATTCTCGTGGAATTCGGCGGCCCAAGCAGCTTTCAAACGCCTGAAGTTATTCTCCTCCACTCCCATCCTTGTAAACCCTGATCCCTCACGCCAATTTAACCTCGAAGTAGACACGTCTAGCGTGGGCTGGAGCTGTCCTCTCGCAACGGGATGAAGATGATCAGGTTCATCTGTGTGCCTTGTTCTTCCATCGCCTTTCACCTGCTCGGCACAATTATGACGTAGGAGACCGCAAACTCCTTGCGGTTCGCTAGGCCATCGGAGAACAGTGACAATGGTTAGAGGGATCATCCGTACCATTCATAGTGTGGACCGACCAGCGAAATTTGACTTACATTCGATCTGCCAAATGACTCAATGCCAGACAAGCGCGATGGGCTCTTTTCTTTAGCCGCTTAAATTTTTACTATCTCCTATAGACTCGGTAGTAAGAACATTAAACCGGACGCAGTATCCCGTCAATTTAATACCACCAAAGACGAGCAACCTACCGAAACCATTCTTCCCGAGGGGAGAGTAATAGGTGCGGTTGTTTGGAACATATAGCGCCAGGTCAAAAGGGCATTAACTCACGCGGTCATTCCCCGCGGCTGCCCAGAGGGGAAATTGTTCGTTCCCAGATCCGTACGCCCAGCGGTCTTGCGTTGGACTCATTTGCCAGACTCGTTGCCCATCCCGGCATAAAAGGCACCCTCGCAGCCGCTTTGCAACGTTTTTGGTGGCCATCTTTGGCTCACGACATTCATTAACTTGTCTTGTCCTGTCCAGTACACGCTCAAGCTAAATCCAGCAATTCCCCTCCTGCCGGTCTTTTGTGACCTCTTCCCATTTTTTCACGACCGTGGTCTCATATTGCTTTAGACTTCGTCACAGGCTTACCTCCTTCGGCTGGTAATACCGTTTGTTCTCACTGTGGTCGATCGCTTCTCAAAAGCCGTACACTTCATCCCTCTACCCAAACTCCCGTCGGCGAAGGAGACCGCTCAAATTGTATTTGATCACGTATTCAAAATCCATGGCTTACCCTCTGACGTTGTTTCTGAACGCGGACCCCAGTTCGCATCTCAATTCTGGAAGAAATTCTGCCTGCAGATTGGGGCTATGGTTAGTTTATCGTCTGGGTTTCATCCTCAAACTAACGGGCAGGCCGAACGCGTTAACCGGATTCTTGGTCGTCTTCTCCGCACATTATTCGCCCACAATCCAGCCTCATGGTGCGAGCAGTTGAGATGGGCTAAATATGCTTATAACTCACTGCCCACATCATCTACTGGTCTCTCCCCCTTCCACTGTTGCTTGGGTTATCAGCCTCCCCTACTCCCATTGCAAGAATCTGAAGCTTCGGTACCCTCTGTACAAGCTTTCATTAGATGCGGCCGATGCACTTGGCAGAGAGTGTGCAAGTCATTACTCAAGACTCGCGAACGAACACGTTGCAATGCTAATCAGCATCGCATCAAGGCTCCCCGTTATGTCAGTTGCCAGAAGTTCTGGCTTTCTACTCTTCCTTTACAGTCTTCCTCTTGTAAACTTATTTAAAGATTCATAGGTCCCTTTTCCATCTCCAAGATAATCAGTTCAGTGGCTGTTTGCCTCCGATTACCCCGGTCTTTGCAGCGCGTTCATCCCGTTTTCCACGTCTCATGTATCAAACCCGTTATTTGCGCACCCTCCAGACCTCCCCCCTCCTCCCATCCCGGTCTTGTAGAGAATGCCCCTATCTTTACAGTCAAGAAAACTCTTGCCACACGTCCCCATGGCAGGGGTTTTCAGTATCTGGTCAACTGGGAGAACTACGGTCTGGAGGAGAGGAGCTGGGTGGCGGCTTGGGACATATTGGACCACTCGCTGATCGAGGACTTCTCTCGCTCTCGACAGCCTCTCTCTCTGGGTGCGCCAGGGGGCGCTCCTTGGGAGAGGGCTACTGTCATGAGTCAGGTTTGATCAATCATTCTCTGATGTTCATTTCAGCTATTCCCTCTTACAATTAGCGCTGGCGCATTTTTTACTCACCTGTTTCTATTTGATCCAATTTACTTCTTTACTTATACCTGCCCTGTCTTGTTACACTTTGCCAGATTATTATTTTCACTTCATCTCATTTACACTCTGCAACGTCTCTAGTTTAGTACAGCTTCATTTTTATTTTTCAGTTAACTTTTGCTTACCTGTTGTCTGCCCAGTCATCTCACTGTGGAATCCAGCCCCTCACCTGCGCACACCAGCTCCAGTACTCGTTCCACAGCCTTTGTTCATTGTTTCATTAAATAAACTCTCTTGATTTGAACTGCAACCTCTCTGCGTTCTGTCTGAGCCCTGACAGTTATAGGTTTGCCCCGAAAGAAAAAAATAATCATGACTCCAATAAAAAGAGTGCACTGTTGAAAAGTTCAAACCTGCATGGTCAAGCTGTATTAGCAATGTGCTCTTTGAAGGACAGCTGATCATCCTGAATCATCCCAAAGATTCCCTACTGAATTATATGGGGTAATAGTAGATGATCCCAGTTGGATTGAGAAATCGTGTTGAATGTGTGGAGTTGCAGGGAAGACGAGAAGTTCCAGATTAAGCTGTAGTTAATAGTCTTTCATCCAAGTCAAGATATCCCCCTAGCAATGCGAGATCCTTGCAGCTACAATTGGGGCTTCTGGATGAATTAAAAGACATAGCTGTGTGTCATCAGCATAAAAATAATAGAAAAACCTTGCTACTGGACGACAGTTCTGAGTGATGTGGTGTAAATGGAAAACAGAAGGGGACCAAAAACAGCTTTCTGAGGTACCTTAGTTACCAGCTCATGAGTTTTGGATATTTCTCTCCAGGCAACCCTGAATGATCTGCCGGTGAGGTAAGACTCTGACTAGCAGATTGGGGTTCCAGTGATCCCCATTTAGGAGTGGGTGGACAGTAGAATCTGATGATTCACCATATTAAAAGCAGCAAACAGGTCCAGTAAATAGATGATTTGGAACCTGCTTTGGCAATCTGCAGGGACTATTTTGCATCCAGCAGATTATTGTGTGCGAAAAATGTGGAAATTTAGTTGAAAGCAATCCTTTCCAGTATTTTGACAATAAAAGGAAGGAGAGAAACCGGTCTGTAACTTTCGACCATAGAGTGTTGAGTGATGTTTTTTTTTGAGCAGCGGGGTTACTCGCTGTTTAGGGCCAGTGTTGAATGAAGTGTTTATGGTATGTGATAGGACCAGCACAATGGCCAGAGAAATGTTTTGCAGGATGTGTGCGGTGATTGGGTCCAGAGAGCAGGTTGTGGGACAGGCAGAGTGTAGAAGTTTGGATACTCCTTCCTCAATAAGGAGAAGGAGGAGAATGAATTTCCATCTGAGGGTGTTGTTTGATTTGGGTTGTATGTGGTGGGAAACCAACTGCTAATTTGATTGTTTTTGTGTGTGAAAAAGATGTCTGAAAAGTTAATTTTGTAATGGTAGTTTAGGGTTTTGGATGAATGCCCTTTATCTTTCATTATCACTGTAAATGTGTGGTTTATTACTTTTTTAACTGTTATGGTCATTGTTAACAGGTGAGTATGTTCAAGTTTAAAATTTAAATTCTAAAAAAATGTTCATTCTGCATTTCCACTCTACCAAACTAAGCATTTAGCAGATATTGGTGGTTGCATTTTTTTTTATTTTGTTGTTTTTGGTGTTCACAATCTTTTTATCAATTGACCTATAGTGACCTTTTCATATTTTGATTAATTTTCATATAATAGCGCTTCATGGTACATGGCTTTACGTGACCCTCTGTTTTCATCAGGTTAGTTTTTAAAAGTACATAAGGTTAGTTTTTAAAAGTATATTATATACATGGAGATCACATTATGTAAAGAACGCTAATGTATAACTGCAGGTAACTATGTATGTATACTGTCCACCATGTACAAAACACCTTAAGGATTTTGACTAACGTAGTAACGTACACCTTTTGTAGAGCTTTTCTGAAACAATTATTGTGAAAAGCACTATACACATACGCCTTAGAAATATACTCTGGACCACCCGTTTAAACATTTTGTATAAGTCTTTCTGGTAGAATGAGGGTTTCAGTGGAAATTCAACCAGAAAATTAGATTAATACGTCATCCATTCTTAAATATGTAGTCTTCAAGCAAGGTATAGTGGACCTTATGTAACTGAAAAAAGGGTAAGTAACAGATTATGTGGTTGCTACTCCTGATCGTGTTCATTATATCAGACTTGGCAATATCAACATAATCAAACCATATTATGATTGTGGGCAGTCGATTCCTCACATCACTAAGAAAATAAATTGCTATGGCTAACACAGCCAAAAATAGTCCTTCTCTGGTTTGTCATCGAGTGCTAAGAATATCATTAGAAACTTT
>CAIGQZ010001336.1:35989848-36000202 GCA_903798205.1 Danio tinwini
AAAAGAAATAAAATGACAATATGAAAATTAAGCAAATAACAATCTGCCAGGACCTTTGGTGCTGGTGAGCTACCAGGACCTTTAGCAGTAGGCTAATCTAAATTTCAGTTTAGGCAATGGACTGTTGGAAGCGCTTAAAAGTCTGTCTACATTTTTTTAAAGAAGAGCTCATAGTGTATACATAAATATACAGTTTAGATTTTGTTTAAGACATTGAAAATTTCAATGTTTCATTTCATCCATGTGTCTGTCCTTGATTTGCTTCAGCACTCATTATTTTTGTAAAAACCTAGTGGTATTGCCTGTACCTGATGATAGAACATTTTCTTGAGCAATAAACTGCTATTCAGGCAGCCAACCTGCATCATTATTTGAGAAAGCCCTCTCTATTGGCTTTCTGGTACGCAAGAAGTGTTTTCATAATTCTTTGCAAAAAGGTGAACTTACCTAAGCTTCTTTGCCATCTTTGTTGTGTAAAATAAAATGTCTTCTTTATCAAAACAGATTAGCTCGGCTGAGTGAAGATGAATTCAGGAGAGGAGAAGACCTTGTACACCTTAATAAGAATTTGATACACCTCTACACTCTGCGTTCTGTTTCTTCTGAATCTTACAAATTGAAACACTTTACAGTTCTAGAAGAAGACACAGTGTTTGTATTAATTAAGAATTAAGCAGTCTGTTCGGGAAAATCTGTCAAAGGGAACTAAGATTTTTAAGAAGGTCAGAAAAAAGAATAATAATAATAATAATAATATACTTTCCTGATGTCTTTGTTTTTTAAAAATATTTTTTCTTACAAAGGGATGACAGAAGCTTTCTTGAGGAGGCTACTGCATAGGACCCATGCTTTAAGCACAAAGATACAATTTGTTTTATATACAATACAAGATACCATATAAACATAATAAATAGACAAATATAAACAAACAATATGACACAAATAAACCATACACTTGGTAGAATATTTTCAATAAATTTATCTATCCATTTATCTGTCTGTGCTGCTACTTGAGCTCTAAGAGTGGCCTCTGCTGCTGCTAGAGCCACAGCCACCATTGTCACCACTTGAGATCCAAGAGAAGTCTCAACCACCACCAGAACAGCAGTCAGAATCAGAGTCAGAAGTCAGAGTCAACAGTCACAGCCATAAGCGTTTTTTCTCACAAATCCTCATTTCGTTAAATGTTGGGGCTTTGCAGTTCTCATACTCTATTGAAGCTTTGCAGTGCTCGCTCTCAGTAGAGGCTTTGCGGTTCTCACATTTGTTGAGGCTTGGCAGTGCTCGCTCTCAGTTGAGGCTTTGCGGTTCTCACTGTTGTTGAGGTGGCGCTTACTTAACACATTCATCCTGAGGCTTCCAGAACAATTTCATAGTTCAAGGACCCTAGTTTCCAAATGATTCTATAAGAACCCAGCCACTTTGGGGCAAGCTTAGCAGAAAAAGACTTCTCTGCCTTAGAAAGAGGATGAGCATGCATCCACACATCTTCTCTTCGATTCTTATTATAGTTTCGTTTTTGACGTTCACAAGCTGTATTCAGTCTCTTCTGAACATAATCCTTCATCTCATGCAACTCTGTTACCTTGTCATAACAAAAATCTTCAGAATAAACATCTCGTGGTTGCAATAACACATCCATAGGTCCTCCGGTGGACTTATTTACTGCAAAATTAATAGCAAACCTGAACTCTGGTAAGAACTTGTCCCAATGTTTGTGATTGTCTTTGACATATGATGCCACCATTGTCTTAAGTGTACAATTAAACCTTTCAGTGCAATTTGTCTGTGAGTAGTATGCAGTTGTCATTCTGTGCCCAATGTTCCATGTTATACAGAGTTCCTGAAATACAAAAGACACAAACTGAGGTTCTCAATCAGACAAAATGTAATCTGGAACAGATGAGAATTTCTTTGACCAGAATCTGTGAAACAGTCTCAGCTGTGGCATTACATAGACTGAAAAGTTCTACCCACTGAGAGTAGTAGTCCACAAAAACTACAAGAAAAACATTCCTGGAAGTACTTCTTGTAAATGGACCCATTAGGTCTGCTCCAAGCATTTTCCTTGGACGCTGCTCAATGTTTTGTTGTATAGAGCCAGGTGGTTTACAACATTCAGGCTTGTATCGCTGGCAAACATGACATTTCTATGGCCAATAAACCAAAGCTTGTAGTCTCTTTCTGGATTCCCAGCGAGAGGGTCTTCGCAAAGGTTCTGGAGTACCTGATGTCGGAACGCCTTCAATAAGTACAATTGGTATACATCTGAACAACTCTGTAGACTTTGTCTTCCAAGATAGTAAATTGTGTATATGAATTCACAGTCAGTTCTCCTGCCTCCACCATTTGGTTGTAAATTTGTTTAATGTCTGAATCTGTCTGTTGAGCTTTCCAGATGTCACAATCTGTGACTGAATAGGGAAGATGTTCAGGTTTTCCTGGCTTTAGAGACAAGGTGGTAGAACAGGTCAAAACTACTGAACCCTCTGCTTCCTTGGGTTCCAAAAGAGCCCTAGACAAAGCATCTGGGACAGTGCTATACTTTCCTTTCTGATATTCCACAGTGAAATTGAACTCCTGGAGACAAAGTGCCCATCGAATTAATCGAGTGTTAGACTTCTGAGTTTCGAAGATCCACGTTAAGGAAGAGTGATCTGTAACAGCAATGAAAAACTTTCCTTCCAGGAAGTACCTCCATTTTTCGAGAGCCCACACTACCGCTAAGTACTCCTACTCATTGATGCTATAATTTCTTTCCGCCGGCTCAAAGTTCAACTGGAATAAGCAAAAACTTCCTCTGTGCCCAAGCCAGTTTGCTGTACTAGGACTGCACCGAGGCTGAACTTGCATCGATGTAAACAACAAATGGTAAGTTTAGATTAGGATGTCCAAGGACTGGAGAAGACACCAAAAGCTGTTTCAGAGCATCAAAGGTATCTAGGTATCTTGACACTGTGTAGTCTGATTAAATTTTACTCCTTTTATTTTAAGGCATTCAGAGGTTTGGCCACTTGAGAAAAATGGGGTACAAAGTGATGATACCATCCAGTCATTCCTAAAAATCATTGCACTTCCTTGATGTTTTTAGGTACAGCATAGCTCAGGGTTTTCAGGATCTGCTTAAATTCCCTCCGCAGACACAACGTGTCCAAGGAACTTCAGGGATGAACGGAAGAAGTGGGTCTTTTTCCTATTCACAGTGAGGTGTGCTTCTTTCAATGTATCCAAAACAGCCTAAATATGCAAGAAGTGCTGTTCCACAGAGGGAGAATAAATGATTATATTATCTAAATATACAAAGCTGTTCTTCCTTTATAACTTATCTAGGACCTTCTCCATTAAACTTTAAAAGGTTGCTGGTGAATTTTGCAGACCAAAAGCCATTACTATGAAGTGAAATAATCCTTGGCTGCAGATGAAGGCAGTTTTGTCTTGGCTGTTCCTCTCCATTGGCACCTGCCATTAGCCACTGTTGAGGTTGAGGGTAGAAAAAACAACAGAATCATTTAAGCATTCAATAATTTCTTGGATGGTAGGGAGTGAATAAGCATCATGCTGACATACAGAATTAAGCTTTCTGTAATCCACCCAGAAACAATAGCCACCGGTTTTCTTTGGTATCAGGACTACCTAGGAGGCCCAGGCAGAAGAGGATGGCTCAATGATATCAGCCTCCATCAATAAGTTGCTTAATCACTCTGTTTGGTTGGTAAAACTCAGGCTTTTGTTTAATCGGTACATCGTGGTTGACAAAAATCTGGTGAGTCAAAACACTAGTTTTCCAATCAAATTGGTGTAAACAGCGGAAATCTGTTGCAGTTGGTTTAAAAAACGTTCCTTACCACCTTCATCCAGACAGGTATTGTGGTACCTTTGCTTCCCACAAAAGATTGATTTCTTTACACACAGAAATAAGAGGAACTGCAGAAAAGAAAGCTAAAGGTGAGGAATTGTGCCAATCGTGAATAAAGGCATCATTATTCTGGAAAAAACTATTGTTGATCTGCCTGAAACCAGAAGATGTATTTTCTGATATCCATTTGCAGGCCACTGAAAAATAGGTAATCCAAACCCAACACAGCAGTAAAAGCCAGCATCTGAGAAGCCAAATGCACCACAGGTTTGAACAGTGATGTGAATTTCTTCCCATCCTAAAGGTCGTGCTCCTCCATCAGCTAAATAATTTGGACCTTCTGTGTTGAATATGATGACCCATAGTTTCTCATTAAGCAGGGTGTATAAAGATTCAGTGTCAACCAAACCATGTCCTTTCCAGGTATAGATGGTTACAGGAACCAACAACTGCTGAGGAAGATATGAAGAAAAAGGACAAGTAGTAATACCTTCACCTTCTTGTTGTACACGTATTTGCACTCTCTCTTCCAATTCATCCTCGTAGTCTTCATATAAAAGGGCAGCAAGAAACTCTGATACAAAATTTCATGTCTAGCAACCTCCCACCAGTCTCTAGCTGTTCCATGAAGCACATTCCTGAGTGTGGCTATTAACTCTTCATCAGAAAGTGGATGGGGGATTTGAAATCATAACACTTCTTCAAGAATATCAGAGGATCATCACAACCTTCCAAGGGTCCAAAACCAGGAAATTGAATCTTAATTGGCTGTTTTCCCAAAAACCTTACTGTTCCTTCCACATGGGGTGTACCGAATTCCATAGCAGAATGAAAATCTGAATCACCCATTCCAGATTGTAAAGTAGAATAAAGCCGCTGTAACCTAGGCTTCACCACTGGAGAATCTACTACTTTAGAAGATGGGGTGAGAACTGTTTGCACTAAAGCATTTGCTTTTGTGGAAATCTGCTGTGATGATTTAAGAGCTTTGATGTCCACTGTTAGTTGTTGAAGCTTTTGTGTAAACTGTTGTACCTCAGTCTGTAAAGTTGTATTGGAATTTGACTCCACAATACAGTAAAGGTATTCATTTGTTGAGCACATTAATCGGTTTCTTTTTGAATGAGACTTAAGGTAGCAGACATTGGTTGCATAACGGAATTGAAATCTTTCAGCCTTTCTGAAAGATGATTTTTTTACCTCCAATGCAACATGTTATTAACCTCCTTTCTAAAGTGCTCAAAGTGATCAGTCAAAAGATCATTTCAGTCAACTGTTTTTAGATGCATCATTAACATGTTAAATGAGTCCACAAACTGCCTTATTTTTTTCTGATTCCTTTAACATGGTGTTCTTCAGACTCTGATATTTGGTTTGCATCATTTTGCTCAATTGTTTAATTGTAAGAGTATCCTAAAGACCAATTTCTTTTAGTGTGGATGGGTTGCTCCAGCAACGGACAGAGCCGATGGTTGAGCAACTACAGGAAGATGCCACCTGCGCCTCCTTCCCAGTCCCCGAACTGTAGCCCACCAATACCTCACCAAACTCAGCGACCTCAATGAAATTAAAGTAAGTACCTTCATACATTTTAAGTCACCGTGACCCAGGAGTGCTGGGACAGGCAAGAGTGGGCACATGTGATGGCCCCCGTCTTTACTGGAGACACTCAGTGGGTGTATTAATTCTCTACATCCCCCACAAAACAACATATATGATGCCATAAAAGCAGAAATACTGCCCAGGGTTGGTCTTTCCCTTGTGTCTGCTGCCCAGCAGTTCATCCAGTAGGTGAATCAAGAAAACACTCTTGTCAGAGTGCAATCTACCCAGCTTACATGCCTCAATCATATCTGGCTACTCTCCAGGAGTCTCAGGGCTACCTAGGTTGCTAAGAAAGTGATTATCATCCATCTGCTACAGGTGCTTCTTCGCCGGTTCAGAAAGCCAATGAGTATGAGGAATCCACCTACACTCACAAAGCTAGTGATGACCGTCGAACTAGTGGAGGTGTTGTGCACTGTGACACTGAAGAGGAAGCGGGCTCCCATCCCCGGGGGGTGCACTTGGACTGGCAACCACTGGAGCGCACCTCCTGACCAGCAGTCCCCAGCCCAGTAGATGAACCTATGCCAACAGAACCTCCATCTCCAACTGCTCGGGCTTGGCTCACCAGCTGCATTGTAAACAATGGGTCACACCAAGCACCCACGATGTGGCCCATACAGATAGAAGGGAAGAAGGTGTTTACCACACTGGACTCAGGCAGCTCCATCACATTAATACAGCATGCTGTAGTGAGACCATGGCCTAACAGTAAAGCAACAGTTCTGTTCCAGCAGGTCACCGCAAGAGAGTTGTTTGAACGAGAGCAGCAAGAGGATGTCTGGCTTAAAAATTGCTGGTCTCAAGTGCTGTTGGTGGAGGGAGAGATTTATCAACCCACTACTGAACCCCCTTCCATACTTTATAGTGAGTAAATGGTCTGCTTTACTGCATCACTCAGTGGCAGGGGAAAAAATACTGGTTGTCCTGCAAGCCAAAACGGTCACTGTAATGAAGGTTGCCCACTACCAACTAATGACATGTCATCTAGAGACGGGCAATATGGCGCAACACATCTAGGATCGATTCTGCCAAGCCTGCAATGTCTGTCAGCTCACTTCACCCCAGCGACCCCCCACAACCAGCTTATTCCATTACCCATCATTGAGGTGCCTTTTAGTCGCATTGGGATGGACCTGGTGGGGCTGCTGCCAAAGTGTACTTGAGGGCACAAACACATCCTGGTCATAGTAGACTATGCCACTCACTACTTTGAGGTGGTGCCTCTCCGTAAAGCCACAGCACGTGCCATTGCCATGGAGTTCTTTCTCCTTTACATCTGAGTGGGCATCCCCTCAAAAACACTGACTGACTAGGTGACCCCGTTCATGTCCTGGCTGATGGCGAACCTCTGCCGTCTCTTTAAGGTTAAAAAAAAGTGCATACTGGCATACGTGCCTATACCACCCACAGACAGACGATCTGGTTGAAAGGATTCAACGAGACATTGAAGAGAATGCTGCATCAAGTGGCGGCAGTGGATGGTTGTGGCTGGGACTCAATGATCCTGTATGTGCTCTTTGCTCTTTCAAATAAAGCTGCGTTTTCATCCAACGAATCAAAGCGATCAAAATCATCACTTCCTGATTAACTGGCGCCAAATATCAACAGTAAAAACTGAATTTGCTGCGGTAGGAGAAGCTGTGTCAATCTTTTCTTCATCTAATAAATGACTTGCGCCTCAGAAGGCAATCCTGACACGCAGTGAACGCGCGGTGGCGTTTGAAAGTGTCAGACCTGGAGCACAGACACTCTTGATTCTGGATGTCATTAATAATATAATAACACTAATACTTAAACGGTAAGGCATTTAGAATGACAAAAATAACATTTCCGATGTTTTACAGTGTGCTCAGCCTGCTGGTTTGTCCATTTACACAAATTTTTATCATCACATGATCTCTTATAACAAAACCACATGAACTTTTTTAATGCGCACACTGGAATTTGTGCAGTAAAAATGTGTCCATCGTAGTTTATGCACATCTTTTTTTATTGAATAAAAAGTTTATCCTACTCAGTTATGCGCATATGTTTTTTATGCGCATTTTCAAAATGTATGCGCATCATGGCGTTTCCATCAACCGTTTTTTATTTCTCCAAAATGCGCATAAAAATAGGTGGATGGAAACATAGCTATTGACTGGCTTCCCTTTGAACTTTGAACATCAGGTAGAGTCCCAGCACGCCAGGAATAGTATTATGACTGGCCAGCCCAAGCATGTGTTTAATCCTAGTGATAAAGTGCTAATTCTGATTTCTTCTCATCAGACAGCGTACCAACAGGGTATTTGAAGCGTGCCAATTGGCTATTGATGAGATTACCAGGATGTGACAGCTGGGCCCATGGGGCCTCAGCTACATTCCAGCGCATGATGGACATCTTGCTAAGGCTGCACCAGAAGTGTGCAGTTGCATACCTATATTCAATTCAATTCATGTTTATTTATATAGCTCTTTTACAATGTAGATTGTGTCAAAGCCACTTAACATAGAAGTTCTGTTAAATTCCAGATTTAAGAGTTGAACTTCAGTTAAGTTCAGTTCAGTATGGTTTAAATTTCACTGCTGAGCAAATCCATCGATGCACAGCTCCACAAGTCCCAATCCAAGCAAGTCAGTGGTGACAGTGGCGAGGAAAAAAAATTCACCAACTGACGAAGTGAAGAAAAAAAACTCAGGCTCTGTTGGGCACGACCATTTTTCCTCTGGCCAAACTTCCTGTGTGGAGCTGCAGTCTAGATGCTGGAGGCTGGAGAACACTGGACGTCCATCATGGAGAACACGTCCATCGCGTTTAGTCATTGGCTCTGTAAGCTGAGTGAGATGCAGGGAGTGCTACTGGAGCTCCAACGGGCAGGGCTTGCCGCTAACCCCAAGAAGTGTCATCTTGGGCTTGCAAAAGTACCTGGAGTACCAGATTAGGCAGGTCTCATTCAACCTCAGTCAGCCAAGGTGGAAGCGGTGCAGTGGACGATGAGACCCGCCAACAAGACCCAGGTACAAGTCTTTCTTGGGTCAGCTGGCTATTATAGTGGCTTCATCCCTAATTTCTCTTCCATAGCCAGCCGTAGTCAGAAGAGACTTTCCAGACTCTTAAATGGGCCCTGTCCTCATGCCCAGTTCTACATGCAGTTCTACACCCTGTGTTGCCCTTTCATCCTCCAGACTAATGCTTCCGACACCGGCCTGGGTGCAGTGCAGGGGGATTCAGCATCGCCCTGGAAACCGCACAACCAGCACACCCCAGCTGCCAGTCATCAGCTGAAGCCACTTAACCACACGCCATATAAACTGAGAGAGTATGGGTGTATAACACATCTTCTCTTTATGCAACATAGACTAGCAGCTGATGACTGGCACCACCTGAGCACCACAGGATATGGGAAGGACTTACACATCTGCACATTTGGACAATTTCATGCATGCCCCAGAGAGCTGTGCAGCAGCACAATGACTCACACCTGCAATTTACCGCATACTATCCGATGTTTGCTCTACAATAAACACCCCACCACCACCCTCTCGAATTTAGAGGACTAAATCTATCTATTTATTTATCCATCTATGCCCACCACCAACCCCTCCTATTTGGAGAACAACATCTGTTGGTTTATTGTGACATGCTACCCAATGCCAGACCAGTGTAACCACCTAATCACCACTGCAGACCTGCTAGTCATCAGCACCTGAAGCTCATGTGGACTGCACTATTTAAAAAGAGGAAAAGGAAGAAATAGTTGAGCTTCGACTTCCTTGTAAGAAAGACTAATGCTTGTTTGTTGCTTCACAAAGATACAAGCAGCTGACGACCAGCATCTCCTTTGCACTCACTTGAAGGAGCACTTACCACTTGGCATAGGAGGACCTACACAGCACCTCCCATGTGACATCTGGTGGAGAATGTGGGCATAACTGAATGGAAATACTGCGCATAGTGACTGTTGTTTACATCTGTTAAAAACATCGACTCTCTCTATCTCTTCCTTCCTGCCAACCCTGGGAGAACTACGACAAGGGAGACTGGGCACATGTGCTGGCATCTTTGCTCAAAGTTGAAGCTCAAAGAGCGCGTTATTCCCTACAAGCCCCAAAATGATGATTATGCGACAACAAAGATGGAGATATTAGCCTACATCGAAAAAATGTTCCTATTAGAGTGCAGGCCACCCAAGCTTCGTGCAATTGTAGCTTCTCTCGAGGAGTCCCACTGCCACCCAGGTTACTGAGAAAGTGGTGACCGACCATCTGTTATGGGCACTTCCTTGCTGATTCAGGAGGCCAGTGAGTATGAACAACCCCGCAGCCATTGCTAACCTGGTAACGTTGATGGACTTGGCAGAGGTGTTGTTTGCCTGTTACTCTGGAGAGAGAGGAGGCCAATATCCCCGGAGGGTGAACCCAGATTCGGAAATGGTGGGCACCTTGTGGCTGATGGCAGACCTCTGCCACTAACTTAAGTTAAAGCAACTTAAGAACTTCTGTTTATAACCCACAGACTGATGGACTGGTCGAGTGTTTCAATCAAATGCTCAAACGGATGCTGACACGCGTGCTGGCAGAGTGTGGGTGTGACTGGGACCTCATGATCCATACATACGGAGTTCGAGAGACGGGAACAATAGATATACCACCTTAACCTGTTAAATAAATTGACCCAACCATCAGGCCAGCTCACTGTTTTCTCTCAGGACACCACTCCCATCGTCCATCTCGATAAAGAGCTGTCAACAGCACAGATCAATCTGGCTGCCCTGTTCAGTCAATACAGGGATGTGTTTACAGAGCAGCCCAAGCGGACCCTTGTCATCTAGCACAAAATCAGAACACATGCATGTCGGGTGACTTTGGATGTCCTATTTAGAGGACATCTGTCTGTCTGTCTGTCTGTCT
>CAIGQZ010001336.1:36000602-36015341 GCA_903798205.1 Danio tinwini
AGAGGACAAAAAGGGTTTTCACAAGTAATTTACATTAACACATTATTTGATGTTAATTTTATTTTTATCCTTCATTATTTGAACTAAATAGAGCTCATAGTAAAATAATAAAATCATCAGTATGTGTATGATTATTTACATATAATTATATACATATTATCATTATAGTAGTATAGGCATGCGAGAGATATGCAGAGTGGATGGCAACATCAACAGCCTAATCAAGGTATCAAGACATTTGAGCTACCCATTACATTACAAACCACAGGAGAGGGCAAATTCTTCAGCAGGATAGCGCTCCTTCTCATACTTCGGCCTCTAAGTTCCTGAAAGCAAAGAAGGTCAAAGTGCTCCAGGATTGGCCAGCCCAGTCATCAGACATGAACCTTATTGAGCATGTCTGGGGTAAGATAAGAAGGCATTAAAGATTAATCCAAATAATCTTGATGAACTCTAGGAGTCCTGCAAGAACACTTTCTTTGTCATTCCAGATGACTTTATTAATAAGTTATTTGAGTCATTGCAGAGATGTATGGATGCAGTCCTCCAAGCTCATTGGAGTCATACAGTACACACACAATATTAATCATTTTTCCACTGCACCATGACTTTATATTCAATACTGTACATTATTTCTGTTAAGTGACAAGACTTTTGTCTAAACAAAGTCAGACCTTTCTGTCCTAATTAAATAATTAAAAACCAAGGCATGATCATATTTTATTTTGGTAAAATAAGCATAATCTAGAGGCCTTTGCCTTTCATATAAACCACTTCTGATACCAAATGAATAGACGTCAAGTTATTATTTGTTGAAACTTGGATAGGCGACAAGACTTTTGTCAGGTAGTGTATTGAGTATATGTGTCTGAGACTGCATGTCTAAGACTCTCAGCTTGCATGTGCAAGTCTTCAGCCAGACACTATTGGACTACACTGAAACTTAACTTAAGCCAGCTAATCTGTCTTCATGGCCCCCTGTTTTGATGTTCAGTGGTTATTGTCTATACTTACACCTGGTCGTACCAAAGCCTCCAAACTGAACTTGATATTGTCAAATGACTTCTTACAGTTTCATCAACTGCATCTGAAAAAGACTGACACAACTGATTTGATAAATTTGTTAAGTATTTAATTGGATAGGATATGTTTTAACATATATTTCAAGACCTAGAAGAAGGGTTATTTACTAAAACAATCTTTAGTCAGTTGGTACAGTAGTTTTTTTTACATATTGGAGATTTAATGCCTTATTCCTATTCAGTGTTTTTTGGTGATTCACATATGATCTCCTCTCACTTGATTGATGGCTATGGTTAGTGACAGACATTTACCTTCTTTTTAGAAGAAAAATAGTTTGAATTATTGTAAATTAAATTATGTTAAATTGCAGTTATAATAATACATGTAATCAGTAATTACAAGATGTACTCGAGCATAATTGCTCAGGTAACCTCTTTAGAAACAATGTTTACTGACAGATGAAGAAAAAGTGAATTTTCACATTTTTGCAAAAAAACACTAAGAGGTCCAAATGAACTCTGTTTCAGAGTTGAAACCCATTTCTACAAATGTGACAAAATAGCACACATTTACAATTAATGTAAAGCCATTTTACAAGCTCAATTGCATTCTTTATTAGGACGTTTTTAAAACATCAAATTACCGAATCTGAATCCAATGAAAAGGTTTTGTCCCTTGAAAGTGTTTATACCATTTTATATTTTGTTGTTTACTCCATGTAATCTGTACCATAAAATGATCATAAAATTCAAATAATATCACTTATTTCAATAATACGGGCGTCACGGTGGCACAGTGGGTAGCACAATCACCTCACAACATAAAGGTCACTGGTTCGAGCCCCGGCTGAGTCAGTTGGCATTTCTGTGTGGAGTTTGCATGTTCTCCCCATGTTTGCGTGGGTTTCCTCTGGGTGCTCCAGTTTCCCCCACAGTCCAAAGTCATGCGGTATACTGTAGGTGAATAAATAAGCTAAATTGGCCGTAGTGTATGTGTGTGAATGCAAGAGTGTATGGGTATTTCCCAGTGTTGGGTTGCGGCTGGAAGGGCATCCACTGCGTAAAACATATGCTAGATAAGTTGGCGGTTCATTCCACTGTGGTGTCCTCTGATTAATAAAGGGAATAAGCTGAAAAGAAAATAAATGAATGAATTTCAAACATTCCAATTCCTGACAGATATTGATAAGTCTTCATATTTGGAAGCCAAAAATAATTAGCCCCGATATTACAATTTGAGACTGATTACCAAAGAAAAAAATACAAAGGATATATGATTTATTTTAAAAACTTAATTGCATAAAACAAGGACACTGAAAGTAAACATTAAGAACTCACAAAAAAAAAAAAAACACTCACACACTGATTAATATTAGATTAATACTAACATTAAAAAAGTATTGATACAAATATGGCCACAGATACAGTATATCACACAACTCACCTAAACATTTATTACTAAAAACCTAAAAATAAAATCATAATTTTGAAGAATTAGTACTCTGCCTATCACATGAAATCCCTTTTAACTTCTTCAAACACACGTTTGAGACCACAGACTGCTACAGAACAGTGTCAAACTAATATCCAACTTTACAATTACAGTATACACAGTCAAACCTCACCCCACTTAACCCACTTAAAATCACAGGTCATGGGGTTATGCCTAAGGTTTTTGGATGGCTGTAAAAGCAAGACAAGTCATCTCTATTAGATTTTAGTTTGTTCTTCCATTATCCAGTGTTCGGTTAAGCATAGCGAGGCATTTAGTCAGCTCAGAAAATGAAGAACATACCCTGTGTTTCTCATACACGACACGTTAGCACACACACAACTAATCATGTAGTGCAGGTTGGTACATACAAGTGTAGCTACACACACACACACACACACACACACACACTCCCTGTTCATGGTGCACATGCAGGGCGCAGGTCTCTAAGCCGCAGGTGACCACAGAGCGCTGGATAAACACTAATAAATCTTCCTGCACAGCTCGGCAATCAGTCATCTATCAAAACTTGTGACAGAGAGAGAGAGAGAGAGAGAGAGAGAGAGAGAGAGAGAGAGAGAGAGAATGGAGAGCAGTGAGGGGAGGGGCGTCCGTTAATACAAGAAAGTATTGGAAAGTCACAAAGTGAGCGTGTGTTCAAGCATGTAACGGATGGAACTGATAGAGATGCTTTGAGAGGGACCATCTTTACACAATATGAGTGTCACTGTCTATCACTTAAATCGAATGTTCCATTTGAAATTTACTGGTGTCATAGAATAAAAAGCTGGATATACCTTGGCATAGCTGAATAATAAGAGTTCAGTACATAGAAATGGCATACCATGAGCCTCAGACACCATTGTTGTCTCTTTCTCTTGAAAATCCTGTGAGTGTAAAATCCTGGTGAAAAATAAGCCAGTCAGAACAAAACACAGACTATTAATATGCACACCTCAGGCTGTGTTGATTGGTCACCAAGTTTCCTAATGAGATTACAACAATAATATTTTCCCGCTTATTTTAAAATAAAATTTCAAGCGTAAAATTAATTTTATTAATTAATTAAACTTATTGTGCATGAAAATGGGAGAGGCAAGGAAACTAAAGCCCAATATGCCATATCACACTTTTCCATTGGTTTCAATACATTGCTGGACTGATGTTGGATAGGTGTGCCTACACTTATATAAAACAGTTTAGAATTTTATAAGTGGCATGGTGTGGTGTGGTGCAGTGCTTCATGATCAGTGTGCAATAAGTTTTAAGGAGCAGTTTTTCAACCAGCCGACTGTTCACAGCATATCAGAAAACAAAATGTGGATTATAAATTTATTCAGCACCACCCTGAAGATGTGGAAATAAAATCAGCTTTAAAGTGTCTTTTGTTTTATGTGTATGCTTTATAATTTGCTATGAATGTTTGTAATGTGGCACCAGACATACATCGACTGCTGAATATAAGTGTTTTGTACATTTATGCATTGTGTCAAATTACTTTGCTCTTACTGTTAATTGTGCAGAGTGAAAGGACCAGAGATGGGAAGTAACGGAGTACAAATACTTCGTTACTGTACTTAAGTAGATTTTTCTGGTATCAGTACTTTACACTACTTTTTATTTGACAACTTTTTACTTGTACTCCTTACATTTTTACACAAATATCTGTACTTTCTACTCCTTACATTTTTTAAACCACGGTCGTTACTTTCATTTTCATGGGTGTGGTGGTGCAATCTCTATTATTTCTTGTCATTGTGCAATATGAATGCATTTTTGATGCAATCAATCTATTCTTCCTCATTGCGTGCCTGCGTGCTGCACTGCGCGGCCTTTTCAAGGCTATCACGCACCGTACATGGGCTAGTTTATGATGATTATTATGAGAAAGGCTAGGATGGCTATGCAGACGTAACAAAGGCAGTAAGCAAATTTAACTTGACTGATGCTGTCCTTTTTACACGGTAATAAGACACCTTTTGCTCGTTCGGATCACAGGTAAATAAGAGACACATATTCCATTTCAAAAACATGCCATTTAAGTGCTTAAGCCTTTTGTCCACCTCCGATCATACTGCACGGGCTTTAGCCTAATTCGAAAAATATATATAATAATAATAATAATAATAATAATAGTTTGCAGATAAATATGATAAGTATTTATTTTAGCAAAAGAAAAAAATTCAGTGTAAATGTAAGACATTAAGTGTAAAATGTAAGACATTACTTATAAAGATAGACAAGCCTACATAATTATTTTTTAGAGTGTATGAACATGAATGGCAGCTGTTGTTTTTGATCTAACAGCCGCAAAACTACATGATGAATGCTGTGAGTTTGCTTCAGGATGATACATGGGCCGATTTTTTATGCAATGTTGGTGCCATATTACAGGGTGTAATGCTGCTTGGCTATTTCATAAATTTGGCAACAAATATTTTACAAAAAAATTGGAAATGTAAGTTAGTTTATATTAATGTATCAATAGGATGTGAGGTCTAGTCACCTACCTATCCTCACTCGCTATCCTTCAGCTTCGTCCCTGATTTATCAGGGGTCGCCACAGCAGAATAAACCGCCAATTATTCGAGCATATGTTTTACACAGCAGATACCCTTCCAGCTGCAACCCAGTGCTGGGAAACACCCATACACACTCACAATCACACACACTTATACACTACTGCCAATTTAGTTGAATTATTATTCACCTATACCGCATGTATTTGGGACTGTGGTTGAAACGAGTACTTTTTACTTTTGTACATTTTCCAGGCGGTACTTCTTTACTTTTACTTAAGTACAAAAGTCTAGTCAGTACTTCTACTTTTACCAGAGTCGTTTTAAACATGAGTATCTGCACTTCTACTTAAGTAAAAGATGTGTGTACTTTTGCCATCTCTGGAAACAACGCAGATAAACATCAAAATGCATATATTTATGTAGAAGTTGATATTAATTCCTACTTATGTTTTCATATATGTTAAAGCTTCAAAATACAACTCTAAATATATCTCTGTCATTGTCATAATCACTAGCGATCCAGCCCTTGCAGATCGCTAGAGAACACTTACTGTCATCTGAACTACTCATCTGCCGCCAAACTAGATTACATATCCCATTATCACCTCACACACATCACTTCCAGATTACCTGTCACGAAAGAAACAAAGAGAATCCAACAGTGATAAACATGTCCTAAAGTGCTCAAAAAATGTAGAGAGACTCAGCAGAATGTCCAGAAACAGAGGGCTTCCGCAGGCCCAAACGAACATGTCATCCGACAGTTTAGACTACAGAGGAAACCTAAACTTAACACAGACAGTTACATGAAAACAACAACGAACTGACAACCAGTGGTGAAACACAAACTGATTATATAGCCAGCAAAACAGGCATCAGCTGGAGCCCGCTGATTAGGTCAGCTGATCCCAACACACGCTACCATGAAAAAGGTAAATAGACACACTTGCACACCACAATACACATGGCATTACACATAACATACAGAAACAACACACAGACCCATAAACCATGACCACTACTGACTGCAAAACACACAGCTGATTATAAATACACCTCACTTTCACACACACTTTGCTGAGTCTTGCAAACTGTGAGCAATTCAAAGCGTATTCCTGTCTAGCCTTGTCATGTTTTTTGGCCCTTGTTTGTTTTATTGTTCAAGGTTTTTTGCTGCCTGTCCCAACCTTTCACCTGACTATGTAAAACAAACCTCTCCACCACTTCAGTTGAAAATATTTAACAAGACATATATTTAGTCCCAGGGCCATTTATATCGAAGTTGATATTTAGCCGCACCACGTTGGTGTTTCGTAACATCTAATTTTTACAGTGGGTCTTATCTCAACTCTCAACCTGGAGGACCAGGACATACACACATACACTACAGACAATTTAGCTTACCCGAAGGAAACCGGAGGAAACTCTTGTAAAAACGGGGAGAACATGCAAACCTCACACAGAAATGGCAATTGACCCAGCCGGAGCTAGAAACAACAACTTTCTTGTTGTGAGGTGACAGCGCTTCTTAATTTCTTCATCTACTTAAATTTTTTAAATATTTTTGGGAGAAATTAAGTATTATTATTAACTTTTAATTGAACAATTTGTAATCTGTTAATTAAAACCCAGGTTTATATGTTATTTTTAACATTTTAGCTAATTGTCTATAGGCAACATTTGATTGAGTTAATGATAATGATAATATGTTGATTATAATGATAAGCTGATTATAATAATAATAATAATTACTTTAATACCTAATAAATTATTTAAATACATACAAAAACTCAAATTTTATAAAATCTTAGAACTTATAATACAATATACTAGTGATCTTAAGCTTTTGGACCCTACTGTATAAAGGTATATAATATATTGCGGTGACACATTCTGCTATATTTAAATGCTCATCAGCCAAAGCAAAACCAACTGTGAGAACTCATTCATTCTCTCATTAAACTTCAGCTAAAAAAATTAACGTAATGTTCCTACAAAACATAATCTCGCAGAAGCGTTCATCACCACAGCCCGGTCCAGTATATCATGTAATCAAGAGGACATTAAAAGGAATCTGAAGCTTAGTTTGTCTCTCCAGCCTCTCCACCCTCGGTCCTGGCAGTAAGCGCTACAAGCCCCTGATGCCATCCATTTGTCTCATGATGAATGTGGCAATCTTCCAGCCCCTTGCCCTGTCCAACTCATTTGTTATGACTTGACATGCCGGCTGCTTTCCGCCCCATTTTTGCCAGTGGGGACCACAAGCTAAGTAGGATGAGAACTCTATAGCAGACTTTGTTGAAGAGAGGCTGCCAATTAGTCTTGTTTTCGCCGTGTCAATAATACAAAGTTATTCTGTTGGCTGAGCCATTCAGCAATAATCTACAGCAAGGGTCGAGATCCTTTAGTTTTCTTTTTTAAATATTTCCCAAATTGTTTAACAGAGCACTAAAATTTTCACAGTATGTCTCATAATATTTTTTTCTTCTGGAGAAATTATTATTTGTTTTATTTTGGCTTGTTTTAAAAAAAAAAATTGAAGCAGTTTTTAATTTTTTAACACAACTTTAAGGACAAAATTATTAGCCCTTTTAAGCTTTTTTTTTTTTGATAGTCTACAAAACAAACCATTGTTATACAATAACTTGCCTAATTACCCTAACCTGCCTAGTTAACCTAATTAACCTAGTTAAGCCTTTAAATGCCACTTTAAGCTGTATAGAAGTGTCTTGAAAAAATATTTAGCAAAATATTATTAACTGTCATCATGACAAAGATAAAAATAAATCAGTCATTAGAGATGAGTTATTAAAACTATTATGTGTAGAAATGTGTTGAAAAAATCTTGTCTCCGTTAAACAGAAATTGGGGAAAAAAATAAACAGGGGGGCTAATAATTCTGTATATATATTTTTTTTTTTCCAAACCAAAATACATATATAGCTTACATAATAGCAAATCATAATACATAATAACAAAAATCATAAAGATTTACAGATCTTGCATATGTTTTGTATTTTCTTCCCTTTAACAACAACTATAAACAGTCAAACATGGGAAGCTACAAATCCTTTAGAAGATTGCCTTTAAAGAAGAAAAGATATATATTTACTGTAGATAAATTTTAAATTTAAAAGTTATAATTCAAAATAAATGTCTTAATTAATCCATCCATCTAAATTTATATTACCTAAATATAAAGATTCACAAGTGAAAGCAATCTCTACTTCAAAAAGGGCATCTAAATGTATTTTAACAAAGACTATAGAATACACAAGACGTGTCACTCTTATAGTTTTGAATGGGGAAAAGTGTAACAGTCAATATGGCCAGGCCTACTAGTACAGGAGCCAATCATCGATCGTTATAGACTGACATTTCTCCTGGGGAAAAGCTCAGAACAGACGTGTGCTTTTACGACAGTTGGGTGGCCAACAAATGCACTGGAATCCCAGCGAATACTTGCTTCACATACATGAGAAATATATCCAAACAAAGCTTGACATCTGTGCTTTTAAATAAACCAAGTGCACTTAAAAACAAAAGTTTTTTGTTTTTTTACTCTGTATGAAATGAACAGGCGACGCAGTAGGTAGTGGTGTCGCCTCACAGCAAGAAGGTTGCTGGTTCGAGCCTAGGCTGGGTCAGTTGACATTTCTGTGTGAAGTTTGCATGTTCTCCCTGCGTTCGCATGGGTTTTCTCAGGGTGCTCCAGTTTCCCCCACAGTCCAAAGACATGCAGTACAGGTGAATTGGGTAGGCTAAACTGTCCGTAGTGTATGAGTGTGAATGAGTGTGTGTGGATGCTTCCCAGAGATGGGTTGCGACTGGAAGGGCATCCGCTGCATAAAATTGTGCTGGATAAGTTGTCGGTTCATTCCGCTGTGGTGACCCCGGATTAATAAAGGGACTAAGCTAAAAAGAAAATAAATGAATGAATAAATGAATAAATGAAATGAACATGAGGTACAGTCCATCAGGTCAAATGCACATCACATGACAGCAACAACACAAACGTCCGCAAACTTGTAAACAAAGAGTCGCTGTCATTTCTGGAGGAGATTTGCCATCAAGACCAAGTTGTGGATTACTTCAGAAGAGCAGCGCGATCTGACGATCATTATCCAGAGGATGATAACGTGTAGAACAGCCATAAATGAGGTTGGTGTCGCGATCTCTTTTCCTTCCCAGTGTGCATGCGCATTAGCTCAGGCAACCTGATAATATGCTAAATTAGTTTGATTCGAATGTTTAGAAACGAAACCTGTGAGATGGTCGTTGTTTAATTTTATTGGTGATTCCAAATATGTAATGTAATCATAAGCTTGACAAACAGTTTTGGAGAATTTGATGTTTCCCCATTCAGACAGAATGTCAGAGCATACTGCCCGAGAGGCATTTCAAAGATGGCCACCGAGTGAAATGACTTGCCTTAAAGAGACTTTGATTTTAATCTCTTTCCAGTATGGGGTTAATTTCTGACAATCACAAAAAACATTAGCTACTTTTGATCCTCACACATTCTCCAGCAACTAGTGCCATTTCCTCTGTGTATATTTTCTGTGATGGTGTGATGAAAACCCTTAGAATATTTTTTCAACAGAATTCTCTGCACATGGCTGAGCTGGTACATTTCCATTGAGTTGTACAAATATTCCCTCCAATCCTCATCTGAGATATTCATATTTCCTTCCATTTTTCATTCATCTCTAACATATACTGTAGTGTATTGTCTGGTACAGATTTGCCAAATCCCTTATATAATTTTGCAATGATCTTATTACATGATTGGGCCTTGCCCACTGATAGAAACACTTTTATTATTCCTGTCTTTGCAATTTTCAATATTTCTGATTTAATATTACAATCAATATAATGTCTTACTTGAAGGTATCTATAGAAGTCACTTTGATTAGGTTATTATTTTTTAAACTGTAATATATTATTGAAGAGAGACAGCTGGAGAGCCACGTATTTTTGGTCAAAGAGCCAAACGGCCCGTGAGCCATAGGTTCCCAACCACTGATCTACAGTGTTGAAAAACCAAACGAAAAACAAGTCTAGCAATGTCCAAGGAGGAAGAAAAGTTTCTCAAGAGGCTCTCATACATCCTCTTTTCTGCCAGTTCGATCCTTTGAAGTCGAGCTGACATTACAGAAATGTATTTAAAAGGTCTTTCATTTTAAATGCAAACAAAATTATGAATGGATCAAGTGTGTAACCTAACTGTATGATTGGCATGACAAGTAATATGTGATGTTTGTGATTGTATTCTATTGTATGTCAGTACTAATTTATTGCGTTGGTTGAGCCAAAAACTCTTTTTCACTTAGGTGGACAATAAAGTTTACAAACAAATAAACAGGATGGAACGTGAGATTGACAGGCGGATTGGTGCAGCGGCAGCAGTAATGCAGCCAATACTGGTCTGTTGTGATAAAAAAGGAGCTGAGCTAAAAGGCAAAGCTCTCGATTTACCGGTCAATCTACGTTCCTACTCTCACTCATGGTCATGAGCTTGGATACAAGCGGCCGAAATGAGTTTCCTTCGCAGGGTGGCAGGGCGCACCCTTATATATAGGGTGAGGAGCTCTGTCACCCGGGAGGAGCTTGGAGTAGAGCCGCTGCTCATCCACATTGAGAGAAGTCAGCTGAGGTGGCTCTGGCATCTGTTTCGGATGCCTCCTGGATGCATACCTAGGGAGGTGTTCTAGGCATGTCCCACCAGGAGGAGGCCTCTGGGAAGACCCAGGACATGCTAGAGGGACTATATCTCTTGACTGACCTGTGAACGCCTCTGGATCCCCCAGGGAAAGGGAAGTCTGAGGTTCTCTCCTGAGACTGCTGCCCCCACGACCTGCCCCCAGAATGAATGAGTGAACAAATAAACAAACAAACAGTAAAGTTGACTTGATGTTACCTCTTCCTCAAGCTTACAGCTAAATTTCAATTCAACGTTGCAAATTTACTTAATGTTTTAATTCCACGTTGAAGAGAACAAACATGTCTTTTCCTGGATTACTGACAAGATTTATGGTGATGAATAATTATAAACGTTATAGTTGTCTTTTTATTTATTTATTTATTTTGTCTAGATCAGAGATGCTCAAACTAGGGCCCGCGAGCCAAAGTTGGCCCATGGTAACCTTTGATTTGGCCCGCTATCCCATCTGAGAACAGAGTGAGAGAAAGATGGGGATGGTTTCGAGACTTAATGTAACCCTGCCTTTGTTTTTTTATTGTTAAAAGCTAACTGAAATTAAATGTTTAAATTAAATGGTGAAAATTAATCAAAATTTTTTAAATGTACATACTGTCACCCGACAGTACAGAGACTTAAAGGCAGATTCTGCTTGACTAATGTATTCAGCATTGAACTCCAATGTGTTACAAATGTGATTGTTTATGTTTTTAGTGCAATAAGTTATTTTTTAAAAGTTTTACTGCATTAGTTAATGCAATTTAAAGTAATGTTTTCTAATTATTTTTAAATATTATGACTAATAATATTTAGGATATAATTAATATAATTAGTATAATATAATTAATAATTAGGAAATGAATCACAACAATGTAATGTAGGTAGTTATCAATGATATTTGGTTTTTGGCCCTTCATACGAAAAGGTTTGGGCACCCCTAGTCTAGATGTTTTAAAACTACTATCATAACTACTACATGTTTTGAATGTAAATGTGCTTTCATTTTATTTTATGCACATTTTTTCTTAATTAATAAAAAATATCCTACTTAGTTGTGTGCATGGACTTTTTAATGTGCATTTTTAGAATTTATGTGGATATTAACATAGCAAATTCCTAAAATGAGCATAAAAAGGGTGGGTGTAAAGACAGACAGCTGGCGAGAGGAATGTTTACAGTTGTCTTTAGTTGAGGGTCCTGTTAAAGGCTCAGACCTCTCGTTTCTCAGCTAGATAAAGGTTAGAGTGCGTATATTAGCTGGAGGAGTCTGTTTAGTCGTGGCACCTTCACCGTTAGTCCAACGCTCAAGCATGAATCACGCACTGTTGCGACAGCAAAATTTGTCACCTTTTCCAGCAGATCAATGATAATTACCTCCCTGACACGAGTTCAGTTATTACTTTACAGGATCAAGGACAGAGGGGAGGGAGGGCTGGGGGCGATAGGCAGAGTCTGATCGATACTCTCTGAAATATGGCTGCTCTACAGGCCTCAGCAGCTCAACAAACCATTACAGCCACTGTTCTCCTCAGCTTAGTGGCTGGATCTGCTCTGAGTCCAGCCGTCTCTGCGCTTACTGCTGCGCTAAGAATCAGATCAACCGTGGATGGGGAAATTATGCCGGCAAAACAATAATTGGATGGTTTGCAACAATAACAACAACAAAAAGGTCTATTTTGTTGGATTTGGCAGGTCTTACTCTCATAAAGTCAAGACAATTATTGTGAACATGCTTTTTGATAAATGAATAGGGTGGAGTTTAAAAGTTGGGCTTAGTTTCATTTGTGTGTTTTCTTTTTTTACTTTCAGTATTTCAAAAGACGCCACTGTAGTAGCAAAAGTGGCTCAATAAAAGACTAATTATAATACAGGAAACCTGTTTGAAATAGTCATTAATTGTGCATATAAACCAGTGCTGCATAAATCACACAATTTATAATACATTAAACCTTTGGTCTGATATACATGTTGAGTATTGTCGGCATAACAGTGTAAACTAACTCCATGTTTTTTTAAAATGTGGCCTTATGTGACCTTGGACCACAAAAACAGTCATAAGTATCAGTTTGCATATTGAGAACAATATTCGGCTGATACAATTTTTTGAAAATCTGAAACCTGAGGGTTCTAAAAAATATTAATTACTAAACTGCCTTTAAAGATGTTCAAATTTAATTCTTAGAAATGCACATTACTAATCAAAATTTGACTTGAATTACTGTTACAAAATTTACAAAATGTCTTTAAGGAACATGATCTTATTATTATAATGATTTTTGGCATAAAAGACAAAACAATATTAACCCATAAATTGTAGTTTTGGCTATTGACAAAATATACCCGTACAACATAAGGTCACATATTACCTGCTAGTATATATAATGTACAGTATAAAGCAAGGGAGCCAGAACTGAACCTACAGTAGCAGTTTTTCAGCCACGATCAGACAATAAGATTTTGTTTCGTGTGGAAAGGGTTTTCAAGTATCAAACAATGTAAGTACAGTTCTTGTTTTTTTTCTACATTAGAATGTCCTGTAATTGACGATTCATTCCAATGTGGCGGCCCCTAATAAATCAGGGACTAAGCTGAAGGAGTGAGTGAGAATATCCTGTTTAATGTCCTGTTTAATTGTATATTTTAAGCAAACAATAATATTAAAATAAAGTTTTAACATGATTAACTGAAGACATCCAGCTAAAAGGTCTTTCAGTGTGACAATAGTTTATATACCAACAAATTCATGACAAAGATCATATGCTAACATAAATAAGAGAATGACTCTTTTGGGAACATTTTCACAAATTTTTTATCAAAAGTTGGCATTTAAAATCTTTAAACTCCTTCCGATTTTCTGTCAAACCACTAGGTTTCGCTCATTTGTCATCAAGATTTTAATCCTTTAAAACGCAGTATGATCACTTATACGGCACGGTGGCTCAGTGATTAGCACTGTCACCTCATAGCAAGAAGGTTGTTGATTCGAGTGCCAGCTGGGTAAGTTGGCATTTCTGTGTGGAGTTTGCATGTTCACGTGGGTTTCCCCCTTCAGTCCAAAGACATGCATTATATAACTAAATTAGCCATAGTGTGTGTGTGAATGTGAGAGTTTATGTGTGTTTCCCAGGGTTGCAGCTGGAAGTGCATACGCTGGGTAAAACATATGCTGGAATAGTTGGCGGTTTATTCGACTATGGCGACCCCTGATAAATAAGGGACTAAGCCAAAGGAAAATAAATGAATGGATGAGCACTTATTATTTTATTTATATTAATTCAGGTCAGAATAAATATGTTGTTTCATTTTTACATAAATCTATTTCTTATGATGAATGAAAATAAAACATCATTTCACCCATATTTGGAGATTTTTTAGAACATTAATTGAAACATTCATTTTCTATTTACTACAAAATCCCTATTGTACATTTTATTTGATGCAGACACCAAAACGAAACATTTTGTCTTTCATCCCAATGCTTAAATGTACAAATTTGTTTATTAAAATAAGTTATTTTTGGCTAGTTATTTTTTCACTATAGCTGAATGAACCGCCAACATATCTAGCATATATGTTACGCAACAGATGCCTTTCCAGCCGCAATCCAACACTCGGAAACACCCATACACTCCTATATATATGGTGATGCTGTGGCGCAGTAGGTAGTTCTGTCGCCTCACAGCAAGAAGGTCACTGGTTCGAGCCTCGACTGGGTCAGTTGGCGTTTCTGTGTGGAGTTTGCAAGTTCTCCCTGCATTTGCGTGTGTTTCCTCCGGGTGCTCTGGTTTCTCCCACAGTCCAAAGACATGCGGTACAGGTAAATTGGGTAGGCTAAATTGTCTGTAGTGAATGAGTGTGCATGGATGTTTCCCAGAGATGGGTTGCAGCTGGAAGGGCATCTGCTGCATTAAACTAATGCTGGATAAATTGGTGGTTCATTCTGCTTTGGTGACCCCAGATTAATAAGCCGAAAAGAAAATTAATATATATATATATATATAT
>CAIGQZ010001336.1:36015741-36026626 GCA_903798205.1 Danio tinwini
TAATAGTGTTTCAGTTTAAAATAAATAGTTTTCTATTTGAATACATTTTAACATGTTATTTATTCTCAAGACAAAAAGCTGAATTTTTTAGCATTACTTCAGATTCTTCAGAAATCATTGTAATGTGCTGGTTTGGGGCTCAAGAAACTTATTTCTACCAATGTTTTTGCTGCTTATTTGAATTAAACTTATTTGCAACCTTAAAATGTATTTAATGTCATTTTTAAGCAACAAAATGTTTTCTTGATGAATAAAATATTTATTCTTTTTTAAAACAACTTACATTTTTGAATACATTTACATCATCTTTTTTATACATTTCTATTATCTTTTCGAAATACCCAACGCAATCTCACGGCAATTCGTAACTTTTTGATTTAGTGGCTAATTCGTATGAATTCGTATGATCTAATTCATGCAAATAGGTAAAATTTGCTTATCACCCAATGATGGTTGTGGTTAGGGGTGGGGTTAGGTGCCACGCCTCCTTTTTAAAATCATACATTTTTGTACGTCTGAACTCGTACGAATTTGTACGAATTAGCCACTAAACTGACAAAATGTAAAATACTTACGTTTCCTCGTGAGATCAGTCTGGAAATACTGATCGAACTTCCCTGCACCCATTTTTTCTGATCGCATATTAGGTTGCTAGAATATATAAAACCATTGTGTCAGGATGTGCAACCACATTTAAATATGATTTCACTACTATGCAACCTCGAAAGCATATAAAATAAATATGTATTTTATATGCAAATTATATGTAAATAAGACTTGTTTTCAATCACAGAAAACTTCCATTGTTCCAACTTCAACTTGTTCTCAAAACAAAACTAAATCACAGATCTAATATTCTAATAATACTGACAGTGATAGACAGTGATAACTATATCTAAACGCTATGCTCATGAACCTATAGAAAAATATGTAAAATATGATCTAATTAGGGGGGAACATGGCGGCTCAGTGATTAGCACTGTTGCCTTGCAGCAAGAAGGTCGCTGGTATAAGAGCCCCGGCTGGTTCAGTTGGCATTTCTGTGTGGATTTTACATGTTCTCCTCGTGTTGGCATAGGTTACCTCCAGATGCTCCGGTTTCCCCCAAAGTCCAAAGGCATGCGCCTTAGATGAATTGGGTAAGCTAAATTGTTCGTAGTGTATGTGTGTGAATGAAAGATTGTTTGGGTGTTTTCCAGAACTGGGTTGCAGCTGGAAGGACCTCTGCTGTGTAAACCATATTCTGGTTAAACTGGCGGTTCATTCCACTGTGGTGACCCCTGATGAATAAAGGGACTATATTGAAGGAAAATGAATGATTGAATGACTGATCTATTTTTAAAGAGGTTTGTTTTAGAATTTGCAACACTAAAGATGATGGATGAATGAAATAGGCCAGTTGCCTCTTTAAAAAAAAAAAATCATGTTTTCCCAAGTTTTCTGATTCAGAGCTCAGTGCAAAAGCATATTTTATTTTTAGACTCCCACCTCAACACACACACATTTAGAGTCCCCGTTCTCAGGCACGCTCCATAGACTGAGGTCTCTCTCCCTCTCTTTATTAAATGACCTGACTGCCTGTTTTTTGCTGTCTGTCCCTAGTGGCGCTGTATGTTAAATTCTATCATTAAAACCCATTACTGAGCTATCAAAACCCTCTGTAATTCCAGCTAATGACCTCATTTCCCTAAGTGTCACCCATGTCAGTCAACGCTGGGGCCACTTGCTCTGGCAGGCACTCAAAGTAGTGTCACACAGTTACGGGACGTCCCCCACCCTCCCTTTTTCCAGAAAAGAAAAGCGGAGGGGGAAAAAAGAGCTCTTAGAAATCAATGGCAGTGGGAAATGACAAAGCGTGGCGGTGTGGGACTTGAGCCCACGAGTGTCGCTTCTGATAAACTGATTGACCTAATAGGTGCAGTAGTCAAACTGGGAACAGCTTCTGATGTGTTAAGCAGTTTGAAGAGACCGTTCAGCTGATCAGATGCCATTTCATGAGCCAATCATAAATCTGCCATTTTCAGGTGTCACTTTGTAATGAATGGTTATAGGAAAATAGTACAGGCTCTAGATTATTTTTGTAATAATAGTGTGTCTATTAAGTAGACATATGCTGATGTTCAATAATTCAGTGTATCATGATAATGAACATGAACAATATTGATATTCTGAGCATTTCAATAATTCATTCATTTTCTTTTCAGCTTAGTCCCGTTATTAATCTAGGGTCACCACAGCGAAATGAACCACCAACTTATCCAGCACATGTTTTATGCAGCTGATGCCCTTCCAGCTGCAATCCATCTCTGGGAAACATCCATGCACACTCATTCACACACACTACGGACAATTTAGCCTACCCAATTCACCTACATGTGTTTGGACTTGTGGGGGAAACCGGAACACCGGGAGGAAACCCACACCAACACAGGGAGAACATGCAAACTCTAAAAAGAAAAGCCAATTGACCCAGCCGAGGCTTTAAGCAGCTACCTTTTTGCTGTGAGGCAAGCGTGCTACCCACTGCGCCACCATGCAGCCTCTGAGCATTTCAGAATAGCCTTAATAATAATTTATTATTTTATTAACTTTTAAAGTGCCTTTTAAGAATATTCAAATTGTTGGATTAGCAGTGGTTGTCCATCACAGCACTAAATGCTTGAAGACTTAACAGGCAAATTTTTTTTAAGAATTAAAGAAATAATCTGGCCAATGCTACATTGAAAATTCTGTGACTTACAAAAATCTTGTCATCAATCCCAGTTGTAAAGGCAACATATAATAACTTGATTTCTAGTTGATCATTTGGAAAAGTGGCAAGGTAGATTTTTCTAATGAATCATCTGTTGAACTGCATCCCAATCACCACAAATACTGCAAAAGACCTATTGGAACCAGCGTGGACCCAAGATTCTTACAGAAATCAGTCCAGTTTGGTGAAGGAAAAATCATGGTTAGGGGTTACATTCAGTATGTGGCCATGCAAGAGATCCACAAAGTGGATAGTAACATCAACAGCCTGAGGTATCAAGACGTTTGGGCTGCCCATTATATTACAAACCACAGGAGAGGGCATTTTTTAGCAGGATAGCGCTCTTTCTCATACTTCAGCCTCCACATCAAAGTTCCTGAAAGCAAAAAAGATCAAGGTGCTCCAGGATTGGCCAGCTCAGTCACCAGACATGAACATTATTGAGCATGTCTGGGGTATGATGGAGGAGGCGTTGCAGATGAATCCAAAGAATCTTGATGAACTCTGGGAGTCCTGCAAAAATGCTTTCTTTGCCATTCCAGATGACTTTATTAATATGTTATTTGAATCATTGCAGAGATGTATGGATGCAGTCCTCCAAGCTCATGGGAGTCATACACAATATTAAGTATTTTTCTACTGCACCATTACTTTATATTCTATACTGTACATTATTTCTGTTAAGTGACAAAACTTTTGTCTTAGCAAAGTCAGACCTTACTGTTCTAATTAAATTCTAAAAAAATCAAGACATGATCATATGTAAAATAAGCGTGATCTAAAGGCTTTTGCCCTTCATATAAGCCACTTCTGATACTAAATGATCAACTAGAAGTCAAGTTATTATTTGTTGTTTCTAAAACTTGGATCGACCTTTGTCAAGTAGTGTATATTTAAAGGGCTTTTGTTTAATTCTGTACAGTAAGGATCCATTTGTTAACAGTTTAAACTATAAAGTCAACACAGTGGCAACTACAAAAGCATTTATTAATCTTAGGTGATGTTCATTTCTTAGTTAATGACTAATTTTGCATTAATAAAGTCAGAATCGTTTTAGGGAATGGAGTTAATAACTATTATTTCATGGCTGTCTGGAATACTTGATTCCGATTGGTCCGTCGCAACATTCAAAGATATGATTATTCCAAGATAAAAACTGCTGAATAACACAGGCTCATCTGAGTACTTCATATCAACTCCCGTCAGTGAATATGTTCACATCCATATGCTTGTATCCATATGCTAGTCTGCTGTGTTTGACTGATTGGCTCCATCTTGTGACTGAATAATAAGAAGGTTAGGGTATGCTCCATCAGCTCCATTTAGCCGATCTCATTTCTGTCAACTTTGTCTGAGATTATGGCTCAGAACAATGTTTTGTGCAATTGTTATGCTTTAGTGGCAAGCAGCTGTATAATAAGCGGGATAACGTGCATCCAGGCAGTTGTTAGCCCCTCACTCCTGTAACATATAACTTTTAATATGTCTAATTATAACTTGATTTCATTATGTTAACCAACTTTTACTAATGATAATATAATGTATAGTGTTATATTGTATCGTATCATATTTTTGCAAAAACGTTTACTCTGATCATTTATATAATGAAGAAATATACTAATTAATTAAACTATTACCGTTGTGTAAGATTTTCAACGCATTTGATAGTCAGATAGGATAGTCAGATAGATAGGATTTGACACTATGCACTATTCAATGCACCTATCAAGTCTGTAAAGGACCACAGACACCAGCATCACGAAATGCAAAGGTTTTTCCATTCGGCATGCGGTATCCAGTTCCATTAAAACAACTCTTCCACAAGTCCTTACTTCATACTCACATTCAATACCTCAGTTTGTCATGAGGGCATGAACAAAATGTTCCTAAATGAAAGTTAAACTGCTGAACTGCAGTTTAACTTAAAAAAATTAAAACTGAAACACCCCAAATTACCTGAAACTCTGGAGGAAAAGTTGGATAGCGTGGTGATGCAATGACGTTAATCAATCTACTGTATGTGCTATAACATGTGAAACGGGATCATGAAAGGAACATTTAAAATGCAACTCATGTAAACACCTCAATCATATTATTGTTTTATTCAGACTAGGGCAAATAACCAGATTACTGATGCCCATGTACACATAGTCAATGTTGTATGTTTTGCAGTGCACTCAGGTTCAAGTCTAGTAAAGAACACCTTCACAAAAGAGATGTAAAAACTGGTGTAAACTGAAACTGAAGAGGTAAACTGATGTGGTTGCAGTGCACTTTTCTGTTATGTTTGCTTTTAAAATCACTATTGGTTGGGCTTAGTGAAGGGTTTAGGTCAGTGGTTCTCTAGGGGATCTGTATAACAAGTCCAGCCTTCTTGAGGATGTGTACAAGAAGGGTGTATATCTGAAATGTACTACAAAAGTAACATATTTCAGATTCCCAAAAATGTAGACAGCACCCTTTAGATTTGTTATCTAAAAGATGCAACAATAGATACATGGAGCAATGTATTTCACATTTTGCAAAAATGTATCCTGAGACAAGTATTTCCAGTGAGCCTAGGTTGAAAATAATGCATTAAATATATCATATTTTATTGTATTATATTATGGTAGGCAAGGTGGCGCAGTGGGTATCACTTTTGCCTCTCACCAAGAAGGTCGCTGGTTCAAGCCTCGGCTGGATCAGTTCTCCAGAGCATGTTCTCTCCATGTTCGCGCGGGTTTTCTCTTGGCACTCAGGTTTACCCTACAAGTCCAAAGTCATGCAGTGAATTGTCTAAGCTAAATTGTCCATAGTGTATGAGTGTGAATGAGTGTGTATGGGTGTTTCCCAGTGATGGGTTATAGCTGGAAGGGCGTCCGCTACGTAATAAACATATGCTGGATAAGTTGGCGATTTATTCCACTGTGGTGACCCCTGATTAATAAAGAGACTAAGCCAAAAAAGAAAATGAATGAATGCTATTATATTACTTACATGCAGCCTCTCTCGACAGCAGAATCACCAGCTTAGTCAGTAAAATCCCCATCAATGAAGCAAAGACAATGTAAAATAATGTTCACGTAAGTAGAGATTGATAGCTCATGCCTTTGCTATCTAATGTTCTTTTCTTTTTTTTTACAAACAGCTAAAAGTATTTATATATTCCATTATTTATCACCAGTCTCAGCAGCTTCTTTTTAAAGTGCAATGATGAATAATGAAACCTTAGTGTTTGCTATTAAAATCACATTTTATTATTTAAAAATATGTACTTACATTGAGTCAAATATGGACAAACACAATCATTGAGTTTAAAAGTGTAATATAAATTTACTTTAAAAAAAACCTTTGCAGGTGACGCAGTAGGTAGTGCTGTCGCCTCACAGCAAGAAGGTCGCTGGTTCGAGCCTCGGCTGGGTCCCTTAGTTTGCCCTTATTTGACAAGATTTTTTTAGAGTGCAAGTACATTTGGAAAACACTAACATTACAAAAAAAACTATATTTGAAAAACCTCAAATTCTCAGCAATAGCACTGCTACATCAAATATTTATTCTAGAAAAACATTAGTTCACATGATAATATCAATGCCATATAACCCCTCTCCACTCAAAAAAAGGTCAAATGTAAAGAATCACAAATGTATATTTAATATGGTTTTACTCTAAACAAAAATATAAAACTAAAAAATAAAATGTAAAATATTAATATAAGAGAAAAAAAATTAAAAAGTGTAATTGTTTTAGTGAACGCAGTTAAAAACTATTATCACATGACTGTCTAGAATACTTGATTCCGACTGGTCAGTCACAACTGTCCAAGATATGTTGTTCCAAGATAAATAACACAGGCTCAGCCGGGTACTTCAAATCATCTACTATCAGTGAATACATTCAAATCCATATGCTTGTGGCCATATGCTAGTCTGTCTCCGCTGCTGTTTTGGACTTGGCGCCATCTTTTACATACTTTTAGAAAGTAAGTTGCATGTTAAATTCTATAATGTCTCTTTTGCCTGTCACACTAATTACAGGTCTTTCAGTCTTTGCTAATTAGCTGATGGTATGAATCAGATGTGATTGGTTAAGGAATCATGATAAATTGCAGAGTTAGTGGTCCTCCAGGAACTTGGTTAAGAAACACTGTATTAAGCTGCGGTCACACAGCACTTTTCTCCCCATAGACTTCCATTCATACGCACTCGAATGTGTCAGACCGGAAACACAAGCTCATACGACAAGTTTCGCAGGTCGCTGCGTTGCAAAGTTCAAGCTTGGTGACCTGTGAAATCGCATCACTTAACTGTGTGAGACCAACATGACCTCTCTGAACAGAAATTTAAAACATGGACCAATCGCTCGCTTTTTTAAATGTCTAATCATCTTGTTTAATCCCGCTCCTTTTCGCAGCGCCGTACGACAGAATTTCGCAAGCTCAAACTCTAATGCATGGGTGACCAACCCTGTTCCTGGCGATCGACCTTCCTGCAGATTTCAGCTCCAACCCTGATCCAACACACCTGAACCAATTAATTAGAACCTGAGGAGCACTTGATAATTACAGGCAGGTGTGTTTGATATGGCCTGCAACTGAAAACTGCAGGAAGGTCGATCTCCAGGAATAGGGTTGAGCACCCCTGCTCTAGTGACCGCAGCTTTAGGCCATTACCACAAAATGTATGCTGTAAATTCAGTCTACTTATCCAACACAAGCTCATTGGAAATTTGTACTTTAGCCAATATTTATGTGAAAATGCAAAAACATACTTCAACATACATTCTGACTGCAGATTCTAGGTAAAATGAATGCTATGGTGCAGTATATGATGTCAACAACTTTTGTTCCTTTTAACATTAGTGATATTTACAGGTAGGTTTTTTTTTCATGCTGTTCTTTGCCCAACACCAAATAAATACCACAAAACACCTTAACAGTATCTATGATTTGTAATCTCTCTTATTTATCAGTTAATACTTCAAAATACTAACACGCATATACTTAGATGTTTACTAATAAAATCACATTTTATCATTTAAAAATATTTACTTAAAATTACATTTGGTCAAATATGGACAAACACAACCATCGAGTTTAAAAGTGTAATATAAATTTAATATTAAAAAAACCTGGCATTTGCCCGTATTTGACCTAATGTTGTGTTAAAAACAGTCCAGCATATTTTAGAGCAAATTTAGAAAAAGTAAAAGTAAAAAGTTTTAAAGTAAATTTAGAAAAAACACTAACATTACAAAAGAATATTTGAAAAACATTACATTTTTACCAATAGCACTGCTACATCAAATATTTATTCTATAAAAACACTTCACATGATAACATTAAAGCCATAACCCCCATCCACCCAAAAAAGCTCAAATGTGAAGAATCACAAATGCATATTTATTATGGTTTGTTTTAAACAACAATATAAATTTTATATATATATATATATACATGAAATAAACTATAAAATATAAGCTATAACATAAAACATAAATGAATTTAAAAAAGAGAGAAAAATGTATGAATTGTGAACAAGTCACTGCCATTATGTAAATAATTTGTAATAATCTAATCCATTAAAAGGAAACTGTAATCTGATTTTTTGATTGGAATTTTTTTTAATAGTTTAATTACACACATACTTGATTTTGTTATCCAGATTACTGTACATATAACCCAATACTACCCAGCTCTGGTACTGTACTACATATAATAAATGACATTTTGTAAATGTCTTGCCCAGCACTGTTACTTACTACATAGTTTGCAAGCTCAAATCTAAAGTGTTACCAAAAATGCAAAGTGGGGATAATGACACACATCATTTCCCAGTTTAATCTTCATCCCGCTTCTCCTCTCTTCTCCATAACTTCCCCCCTTTTTTTTTCCAACACTGCCAGGCATCGTCCTCTCAATTGGAAAAAAGGACCCTTAGGCCACTGGAGCACCAAGTCCCTGTTTCTTCAAGGGATGGATAATTGACTCCCTTCGCTTGGTAATTTATCGCTTGCATATGCAGCTAATACATCAGCAGGCAAAACAGTGCTGACCTCCCAACCTTGTCCAACAACTCTACCGCTGCTACCAAAACAAGCACACATGCGCCCACACACACACACACACACACACACACACACACACACACACTTTTGGCCCTCGATAAAGAGCTAGGAGCCTGCAAGTGAATTGGAGAGGGACACAACTGGCAGGGGAGAGGAAATAAAATGATAGATGTGGTGTATTGTGGCATTATGAATGAATTACGCCGGCCAAATACCTTGAGCAGAGCAGTGTGTCAACCAGTGTCTATACTAATCTTACAGGAAATATGACTGTATGTGTATTAAAGAGTGTTATTAGGTTTGCAATATACTGGAGAAATTACACGCTTTAGCGTACATCTAAACCTTTGGTCTAATGCCAATATTTGGTTGTAAACTGCAGAATCACATATATAGTATACAGGTCAAAGATAAAAAGGAATCCTTTTTTTAAAATCAGGTCCTGTTAATTTTGTTTAATTTTATTTTTTTGCTAAGTATGAATGGTAATTTAATTTTCAGTACTATGATTTACTTCCAAAACAAACGCAAGTGCAGGTTGCCAGATTGAGGACCAAGAGGAGTGAGTCTGACTATCAAGCCTAAAGGCTGATTTAAGTTGTGTTCTAAAGAAAGGCAATAGAAGGAATATTCTCCATATTAAAATAAGTTTTGTCCTAACCAACATATCAATTTGATATATTAAAAACGGCTTCTATTTCTGAACAACAGAAAACTATGACAATGATCACCTCAGGTACACCTCATGTGCTTTATTCTGTGTTAAATGCTAATAATGTTTGAATGTCAGTTTACATGACATTTATTGCCACACTACTGAAAGCAGCAGCAGATAGTTCACCTCAGATCTTGAAAATAAATAAACCGTTTGAAACTGAACTTTAGAACTGTGAAATAATGCAAACAAACACATATCAGTGATTCAGCATCTACATTTAATAATGTTAAAGAGGTTTAATATATAGTATTTAGATTATAAACCTTTACCATTTCGTTGAAGTGCAGTGAGTGCACTAGTCTGTGCTTCTGAATTACTGTATTTAAATTTCTGCCGTGTTTCGTCTGGTGCAAATAGGCAAATCGCTTATCACTGCAAATCTGTGATGATTCACCAGATCATGTGGTGTGTTCTTAGGACATGGGGTTACAATGTAACCTGCTCACCTAATGTTTATGCTGGTAACATTTATATTATTTGCTAATTAATAACCTCATGTGGAACTCTGAATCTGAATCTCATTTCAGAGTCTGCTACTGTCACCCAGAGGTCGTATTTCAGTCACAGGCGCATGCTTTGAGAGCCTTTCTGACTGAATGAATGAAATACGATGTTTTCCACCAAGGCAACCCGGGGTGCTGAAATATAATTGGCTAAAGTGAGCGGGTTAAATGACCAAAACAAAGACAGCCATTTCGGGATGTAACGCACATTTCCGAAGCAGAATATCTGACTTCAACATTGTTTTTCAGATAAACAAAAATGTTAATTTAGCATGTTTCTTAAACATTTGCAAACATATTATGGAATTTTTTGATTTAGAAGAGTGAAAAACTTACATACAGCACTTAAATCATTTTAAGTCCAATATAATTAGCCCTCTTAAGAAATTTGTTTATTTGATTGGCTACAGAACAAACCATTGTTGTCCAATGACTTGCCTAATTTACTTACTGTAACTTGCCTAGTTACCCTGATAAATCTAGTTAAACCATTAAATTGTGTTTGAAGCTGAATACTAGTATCTTGCTAAATAAATAGTAAAATATACATACAGGCATCATGGCTAAAAATAAATAAATGAGTTATTAATACAAGCATTACATTAAAAAATGTGTTTAAAAAAATCGCTAGAGGAGAGAAGGAAATTGGAAAGAGAAATTGGAAATATTTAAAAGAAGAATAAGTTTACAATAGGGCTAATAAATTGTACACACACACACACACACACACACACGCACACGCACACAGTTGAGGCAAAATTAAGAATGTATTATTCTTCCCAAATACCTTAAGCAGAGCAGTGTATTAAGCAGTGTCTAGATATGAAAATATTATTTTATATTAAAAATAAAGTCTGCACTATATAT
>CAIGQZ010001336.1:36111965-36135960 GCA_903798205.1 Danio tinwini
GGTAGTTTTTAGGGGTGTGACAAGATCTCGTTGGACGAGATCTCGCGAGATTAAATCATGACTAGATTTCTCGTCAAGGTGAAAAGTTGTCTCGTGAGTAGATGTTATCATGATGGAGCGTGAGGGTAAAATTAGCATTGAAGATTGGAAGCAGGATTGAATTTAAACCGCAAATCAAGTGCTTTGCACACACCTGGTAAGGCTGGCCTCTGTGTTGCACATGCCACTCGGTTGGATGGGTGGGTGTGACATAACCGTTTTTTTTCTCACCGGCCAAAGGGCTGCTGCATTATTTATGTCCAAGCAGAGGCTGCAACTATAGCCACTCAAATTAACCATGGACATTACCACGCGATGGAAAGTCACTTTAGATGTGCTGAAAGTCACATTATTGAAGTGCAGTACATATATGTAAACACCACAATCAAACTATTAGGCTACTATCGTGTAAGACTTTTAGCCATATTTTTTGCAACAGGACAGTCCACACAGCTGTTTGACACAATATTCTCTGCACTTACACACATCTCTAAGCGCGCACACACATACTGAACTGCTGGAGACTCAACACACCCGCCTTCATCATTACCAAACACGTTTATGCTGTACGTGAAAAGAGGATGTTTTCTTTTGCTGGTTCAAGTGACCAAATTCCACACAGGGACTAAAAAAGCTTTTATATGTGTGATGTAGCACAAATATTTAAGCAAGTTCATGAGAGAGAAAGAGAGAGCACCATCCGCCACGTAACCAACATAAACTGTTGCATACGTGCAGAAATCACGCCATGGACATTACATCAAGATGCCTACTGGTTTCAAAAAGTCTAGATTAAAAGGAAATGGCCAAATGAGAATGTTTTTTGTCATAAACTACAGCAAAACTACTTGTCAAGAGGAAAATAAAAATATGAAACATGGAAACTGAATAAATAAAGGAATGGAGAAAAAAAGAGCGCTTTATTATCAGCTGTTAGTCAGCTCCTGCTTTTTTTTCTGGTCATTGCCCCTTTTGTCGTGTGCTGTGTAATTGCAGTCAATCGTGTACGAGTCACATTTAAAAGATGATAAATGTAAGCAGGTCATCAAAAAAAATCAGACACTGTCAGAAAATCCGAATTGACCATTAACGTCTGCAATGTAAATACTGTTCAAACATTGCAATGTAAATACTGTGCAAACACTGCAATGTAAATACTGTTCAATCACTGCAATGTAAATACTGCAGTGTTTGCATGTTCATTGCATAGAATTCAATTTAAACTAATATAAAACTATTGCATACATAAAATTATAGGAATAATTATGGAAATTGTATACATAAAAAATAGAAGTAAATTCATTAAATAAGTTAATTAAAAAACACCTAAACTGTTTTGCATTTTGCGATAAAAAATAATAAAATCTATTTTCCATTTATATATTAGCAAAATATTTGAATTCTAAGATTATTCCATTGATATTCATCATTAAGGATTTCTTTAAAATAGTGTAATAATCTCGTCTCGTCTCGTTCTCGTGAACCCAATCTCGTGTCTCGTCTTGTGGATATATACAGTTGCAATCAGAATTATTCAACCCCTGATTTATTAGCCCCCCTGTTTTTTTTTTTTTCCTAATTTGTTTAACGGAGAGAAAATTTTCTCAACACATTTCTAAACATAATAGTTTTAATAACTCATCTCTAATAACTGATTTATTTTATCTTTGACATGATGACAGTAAATAATATTTGACTAGATATTTTTCAAGACACTTCTATACAGCTCAAAGTGACATTTAAAGGCTTAACTAGGTTAATTAGGTTAACAAGGCAGGTTAGGGTAATTAGGCAAGTTATTGTATAATGACGGTTTGTTCTGTAGACTATGGAAAAAATAAAAAGCTTAAAGGGGCTAATAATTTTGACCTTAAAATGGGTTTTAAAAATTAAAAACTGCTTTTTTTCTAGCCAAAATAAAACAAATAAGACTTTCTCCAGAAGAAAAAAATATTATCAGACATAATATGAAAATTTCCTTGTTCTGTTAAACATTATTTCAATTAAAAATTTAAAGGGGGTTCAATAATTCTGATTGCAACTGTATATATGTGTGTGTGTGTATGTATGTATGTATGTATGTATGTATGTATGTATGTATGTATGTATGTATGTATATGCATGTGTATGTATATATATATATATATATATATATATATATATATATATATATATATATTAGGGCTGTCAATTGATTAAAAAATTAACTAATTAATCACACTTTTTTTTGTGATTTTTTGTGACAAAATACAGGCATTGGAAATATAGAAATTGAAAAATTATAATAAAGTATTGAATACAAACAATTGTATTCATTGTAAAGTTGTATTGCAAGTTGAGAACATTAATTATAAAGTAGAAACTATTTAGCTTTGTCCTCCTTAACATTTCGTCACCTTGGAATTATAAGGTTCTATCTGCGTTCTGAATGATTTTGAGATATTGAGCTTCAAAGTTTTTGCATTCCATACCAAACAGTATGTGTGTAACATTTGTTTTGTTTTTTTTTAATAAAAGGTCTTAAAATGTAAACAACTTATAAAAAAAAACATCCCATAATGTAAATAAGTTGTCATTTAATAAGAATATGTCAATAACTAAATTTTGACAAAAATGTCAGATAGAACCTTATAATTCTAAGGTGACGATTGTAATATAGTTCGTTGTTGTGTGGAAGAAGAAGACAGGTTCGGCGATATAAGGTAAGTAATTGCCTTTTTATTTTTAAATAATCACACCCCACGTGTAGCTGTGCAGGTGTGTGTGTATGTGTGTGTTCTCTCCTCCCCCGGCTGCTCCTTCTCCTCTCCTTTAAGAAGGGTGTCTCAATCACTAGAATAAACAGGTGTTATTTATTATTTCTGATTGGCCTGCTGACTAGCCGCCGGGCTCTGAGCATGCTCTCCCCTCTCATTGGGTGTTCGATCATGCTTACCTCTCCACAACGATTTAACCAGTTGCTAAGACAGACCAGTCTATTGACATTATCGGGGACAACACACACAGAGAGAGAGAGAGAGAGAGAGAGAGAGAAAGAGTGAGAGAGAGAGAACAGCGAACTCCCTTCAGATCATCAACACGCACGATCGAATCAAATTTGCTTAAACTAAGCGTTCTAAAATATGGCTTTATTTCTCAATCAAGGATTCTGACACATCAATGTGAAGCAGACGCTTTACAAAAGTTGCGTGTAGTGTGAAAACATGTCAAACTTAATGATACATTTGAGGGCGCTTGGAGTCAACTTAGAGAGGAATGGGCTGTCTTTGACAGCTTGCGACATCATCTGGCGCTTTCACTGAGTACATTTACATGGATCCATATTCTCCTTTATTCATATTTCTTTGCACAATAAACACGCAGGGCCGGAGCAAGCTGAACTGACGCTGTAGGCAACCAGTGATCACGCCACCCTCAACCCGAAAGTGAAATAGAAACTGAACGGTTTGCGGATAAAAGTGAGGACCGGGAGGGAGGGGGAGGGTGTCGCGGATGAAAGTAAGGAGGTCGCCTCTATGGGCGCGCCGGCCCTGAACACACGTCGACCACAACAGGAAAAAAAACTGCGACTGCGATAAATGCGTCAAATTTTTTAACGCGTTAAATATTTCAAATTAATCACATGCGCTAACGCGCTAATATTGACAGCTCTAATATATATATATATATATATATGTATATATATTGTAAGAATCAGCTCTTTGCTTTAAATCACATTTAAACTTTGGGGATTCGAATTTGAATAAAGATTCAAACATGATTCACATAGAATTATTGAAAGCTCACACTTAACCTACTCATTTGTCCAGCAAATATAATGGTTAGTGTAAAGCAATCCTGTACTATTATTACTTGGCCAACAATAACAATATAAAAACAGTATCTAATAATTTAATGAGCAAGGTAGCAGTATCTGAAGCTGAGACATTAACTTATAAAACACACAACACACCAACATGGATCTTAAAACAAAACAAAAGTTTATTGTTATTCTATAACACAACGTCCTAATCTACATAAAACAAACAAACGCACATACTTTACACCAGCAGCAAGTGAAGATCGCGGTTTGCTCCATGATGTAACGAGGCTTCCGGCGAGGCGATGTAACGGCAAGCATGAGAAGAGCAACGTCCAGGCAACGACGATGAGGAGCGGCAAAGAACCGACAAGAAATTTCCTTGTTTAAAGTTTTATAGGCTTTGGTATAGGCTGGGCCTACGCAGGGATCGTCCAATCAGAGAAGCTGCTTGGTGGGATCACACCCGCATTCCCTCCTCTAGGAGGCCGGGATGGCACACTGTGTGAGTGCCTCTTTGATTGAAAATTGTTAAAATAAAGTATCATAACATGGACACTTTTCATAGTACGGTTTCTTCAAATAAACCAAGGCATTTGAAAATTTCCTAGCTTTCAATCAATACCAAACATGAAATATTTTACAAACCTTCTGTAGATTTCATTCACTACCAACGACTATAACTCATTAACTATCCATAACAGTTACATGGAACACATGAAACATGTACACAGAAAAACCTACATAAACGTAAAATAAGCATACATTACTCAAATAAGCACAGTTTAACTGAATGTCTATTTAAACTTTGGAAGCTTTTGATCGCTTCTTTGTCTGCCTGAGGAATGTGTATTCAGACATGTATTCAGACAATCTTTTAAGGATAATATGATGATGATTTGTTCAGTTCTGGAAAGATCCATTGACTCCCTACAATATATATATATATATATATATATATATATATATATATATATATATCGGCCACTTTATTAGGTACACCATACTAGTAATGATACATTGTTACTAATAACGGGTTGGACCCACTTTTGCCTTCAGAACTGCCTTAATATTTCATGGCGTAGATTCAGCAAGGTACTGGAAATATTCCCTAGAGATTTTGATCTATATTGACATGATAGCATCATACAGTTGCTGCAGATTTGTTAGCTGCACATCCATGACGCAAATCTCCTGTTCCACCACATCCCAAAGGTGCTCTATTGAATTGAGCTCTGGTGACTGTGGAGGCCATTTGAGTACAGTCAACTCATTGTTCAAGAAACCAGTCTAAAATGATTTGCGCTTTATGACATGGTGCGTTACCCTGCTGGAAGTAGCCATCAGAAGATGGGTACAGTGTGGTCATAAAGAGATGGACATGGTCAGCAACAATACTCAGGTAGGCTGTGGTGTTGACATGATGCTCAATTAGTATTAATAGGCCCAAAGTGTGCCAAGAAAACATCCCCCACACCATTACACCACCACCAGCAGCCTGAACGGTTGATACAAGGCAGGATAGACCCATACTTTCATGTTGTTGATGCCAAATTCTGACCCTACCATCCGAATATCGCAGCAAAAATCAAGACTCTTCAGACCAGGCTAGGTTTTTCCAATATTCTATAGTCCAATTTTGGTGAGCCTGGGCCAATTGTAGCCCTAGTTTCCTGTTCTTAGCTGACAGGAGTGGCACCCGGTGTGGTCTTTTGTTGCCATCGGCCTGAAGGTTTGACATGTTGTGCGTTCAGAGATGCTCTTCTGCATACCTCGGTTGTAACGAGTGGTTATTAATGGGGTTTGCCATAGGCAAAGTCCATTCTTACTGTTCACGTTTCTTATGATTATTGTTTTTTTTTACTTCCACACAAAATTTCGGTGTGTAACTAGTCCCACAGTTTTTGCCCCAGACCCTTGAAAGTGGGGTCAAATCGTCCGGTTTTATCGGGAATGGTGTGCTATGACTTTTATAAGTCCCATTGACATAACAATGACATAATATGGGGACAAACTTTGACACATCATAGCGCCAAGAGTGAATTTCCTACAAATATGGGATTCACAACATCTCGAGAGAGATGCTGTCTGAGTAAGAGCATACCACACAAGGGGGTAAATGTTGCACCCCTGGGGCTCTAGGACGTCCCAAAGTTTCCCATTGGCTTAACATGGCCCCATTGACTCCCATTCATTTTCTAGAACACAGCCCTGCACAGTACAAACTATTCCCGGAAATCGTCATAGCGCCAAGACTGAATTTCGTACAAATAAGGGATTCACCACATCTCGAAAGGGTTATAGCACGCATAAGTACATACCCCGAAAGGGGGTAAATGTTGTACCCCTGGAGGGCTAGGGGGTCCCAAATCATCCTAAATCTCCTATTCACTTAACATTGAGCCGAATTTTGACGAATCACTGCGCAATGTGTGAATTTCATAGAAATATAGGATTCACCACATCTGTAGGGGGTTGCAGCCTAAGTGGGAACATACCCCGAAAAGGGGTATAAGTTGTACCCCTGGGGTGTTAGGACATCCAAAAGTGGTCCCGATTGACTTAACATGGCCTATTGACTCCCATTCATTTCCTACAAGCCCATTGACTCCCATTATAAATGTCACACATCAATAACATTACATAGGAGTGTCATACAGACATGGGGGTGGGCTCATTTGACTCAGGCAACCAATCAGCATCTCAATATGGTAATGAAACTCACAAGCCACGCCCTCAAACTGATCCCATAGACTGCCATTATAATTGGCCCAGATGCATATCTTTGCATAGGAGTGTCCTATAGACATGGGGGTTGGCTCATTTGACTCAAGCAACCAATCAGAATCTCAATATGATAATGAAGTTCACAAGCCACGCCCCCAAACTGATCCCATAGACTGCCATTATAACTGTCCTACATGCATATCTTTGCGTAGTAGTGTCCTATTGACTTGGGGGTTGGCTCATTTGACTTAGGCAACCGACCACACCCAACTTCACTCTGTAACCACGCCCATGGCAACTAAACAGAGTACCCTAGCAACCATTTATCAACAGCTATATTTCAACATCAGAACATCGTAGAGACATGGGGATTGGTTCATTTGACTCATGCTAGCAAACGTAGGTTCATATATGCTACACATGCTAGCAGTGACTAGCCACATGCTAATATTGACTAGCCAAGTGCTGTAACTTGCTAGAAATGCTTACTTAGTATAAACAATTGACCTAGCATGTATGTGAGGCTTGCCTAGTAACAACCTAGGGTACCCTAGCAACTGCCTAGCAACCACTCAAATTACCCTAGCAACCACCTAGCAACCACCTAGCAACCGCCTAGCAACGGCCTAGCAACATGCATGAAAATCCCAGTAAATCAGCAGTTTCTAAAATACTCAGACCAGCCTGTCTGGCACCAACAACCATGCCACGTTTAAAGTCACTTAAACCATCTTTCTTCCCCATTCTGATAATCAGTTTGAAGTGCAGCAGATCGTCTTGACAATGTCTACATACATAAATACATTGAGTTGCTGCCATGTGATTGGCTGATCAGAAATTTGCGTTTATGAGCAGTTGGACAGTTTATGTACCTAATAAAGTGGCCGGTGAGTATATAAACTCAGTCAACCAAAAAAATGCGGTCGCATACCCCTCGCCGCAAAGACGTGTAGCACAAGCTCTTTGGTTGGTCGGTTTAGTACCGCTGACGAGTGTGGGTGGGGGTGAGAGCTGGCAAATCGGTTGGAGTGAGTGTTTACAAGCATCGAGTCCCGTGAAGGAGCTCCAGAGGAAGACAGTTTTTTTGTGTTTACCTTAAAATTAATGTTGTTGCATGTCCGCTGGTTCCCGCCTCTGAATGAGCAAATTTTTGCTACTTGTACTTAAGGTAGCGTTCCGAAAAAACAAAACACCAGCGAAAAAACTCGACTTTGAAGAACATAAAAACCTACTGCCAGCTAGCAAATCGTAAGTGTTATTGCAGAGCAACAAAAACAGTACGCAGAGGTATAAATGCACAGCAACGCGCAAAAGGCGTGTGTCACATCGATTGCTCGACGCAGAAGTATAAACCAGCCTTTAGTTGGTATTAAAGCCTGGGACATACCAAGTCAACATCACAGCAAAACCACATGTTGTTGATGACCAAGAAGACCACATTGTCCCCATCTTGAAACCGTTATATCCAACAGGAAAACAAATCATCTCAATCTGGATTTTGGCAGCAGTCACCAGATTGTATTTTGCCTTTTTAACACAAACCAGTTGAAATGAAACAGGAAATTCTGGGGATTGGATAAACAAAATATCTTTAGCCAATTCTTAAACTGTGGTTGCCCAAAGTGCAACAGCATGAAATGTTAAAGGCTCTGACAAAATAGTTTGTTTTAATGGTTTGTTCCAACAAATGGTTTTGTGCGGATTTGAACAAACAAGAAAGCTGGCACTTACCATGAGATGTTCTCCACAGAAGATGATCCAGAAGGAGAGCAGCATGGCATAGAAGATGTCCTGACGGATGTCACCAAACAGCAGCATCCAGGTCCAGTCAAAGCCCACAGAGAACCACTCCACTGGGATATTTATGAAGGTCATGGAGATTCCCAGAGTGAAGATGACCCTAAAAGAGTACACAGTGTACAGAGTATAATAATTGTTAACACACCACACCAAGAAAGGTTACATTAATAGCAACATATATCTGAAGAGGATAGAACCAAAGCCTTAAAAAGGGTCAAACAAAATCTCTCTGTTCTCCAGTGTTCAAAGGCAGGCATGCTGGGATAAGCTATTATATGGTTATTCGGTGAGACTGAGATGGGGTGTGGAATGGAACTTCAAACACATGAATCACATTCCCGCCTGGCTCAATGTGGCAGAAAAATACCATATTGGGTTGGAATGCAGGGAATGTCCATGAGGTTAACTCTGGTGAGAGTATGAAGGTGCATTCCTTTACTGCCAATGTGAACAAAAAATCGTAAAAGGGTAAAGAGTGTCAACATTTGATAGGAAAATAAAATCCTTTGTTACACTGCAAAACTTTTTTTTAATTGTAACACGGAAACTACCAGAACTATTAGAATGACTATAGCAGACCTTTCTGTACCTAACTCAATTTATCACATCATATTCAAAGCTTCTAGTGAGATTTTAGAATTGAATGTCTGCCATCATATTTTATCTTTGTCATTATCCTTAAATTATCTTTTTTTGCAATATGGTCTATAATTTTGTAGGAGCTACTAGACCAACCCCGAAGGTGTTTACCTCAGTCAAAATTTTCTGCTCTGAACACAATATAGCTGTTTTTGTTGCCCTAATCTCTGGCTGTGTCAGATAAACAGCACAGTGACAGACATGAAGGAAGCAGATCTCACGTAAAGTTTGTGAGAAATACTACAGTAAGAACTTTCCCAAAGATTATTTGAGGTATTTGTTGTGGAGTTAATTCAAGCCTTTCTGCAATGATGAGTCACACACAATGTCATTACATTGTTTACGCACGCGCACACACACACACACACACACACACACACACACATACACACACACACACACACACACACACACACACACACACACACACACCGTACGTTTAACTTTACACTGTTTTTGCACAGCAAATGTGACAGGATACACGTTAATATTCACTGCTGTATGGATATCTGCTATTTTAATGTACAAAATAAACCCGATTTAACGTCCACAAACCGGAATTGAAGCGTCTTCTTTTATAATTGTACTCACATGCAGCTGTGGTGATATAGTAAAATCACTGTAATTGATTACAAACATGCACTGTTTTAACAACATTTTAAACTTGTAAAACTCATTCTTGATCATATTTGATGATGATCTTGATGACTTGATTGATGATCACAGAGAGCTAAACAGATCTTTTAATCCCAGTTGCTTTGTGCAGGTCCTGTTAATATGATTAAACGCATTACTAACAAGACATGTTAATACGTGTCTGTCAATCAAATTGGTGGGTGGGGAAACCACACTCCTATGTCACGTTGGGCCTCAAAATGGAAGGGATTTGGATCCTATTGTAATGTCAGGAAACTTAAAAAAACATACTAGAATACTATAGTTATATCTGAGTTTTATTTTACAAAGTTAAATTACAAATGTAAAAATATTATTGAGAATAACTAAGACTACCATTATAAAAACTAGCATTTAGCTTCCTCTTGAACTTCAAGGGCACCAAAAGCTTTCTGTGAAGAGCAATAATGCAAGATAGCACACATCCATGACGTCAGCTAAAATAAGCCATTCTCTAGAGACGTCAGTAACACACATACACTCGCTGAGTCTCTGTCTGCTCTAGTGGCATAAAACAGGAATCTGGCTGCATTCCAATAATAAGAGAATCAGCAGGGAGCCTGTGTCACACATTTTCTTGGCCTTCTCTTGAGTTGTAAAAAGGATTCCAGTTTCCATCTTGATGCTCTTGTGGAAAAGCATGCTACAGCAAAGCTTTTACAACATGAAAAAATAATGATCCTGTCTGCGAGTCGTAAGAGTCGTCTTCTGGGACATCTAGTATCATGATGAAAAGGATTTCACCAATAAATATATATTTACAATAAGAGATTAGTTCACCAAAAAGTTAATTCTATCATCATTTACTGAACCTCACGTCATTCCAAAACTATAAGACTTTCATTTAACTTTGAAACGAGAGAGAGAGAAAAATAACAGATCAGAGATTTAATCATAGATTTCTGTCCCTCCACTAAAAGTCTATTCACTTACATAAAAAATACCAAACTCTTCTGAAGAGACATGATTGCTTCATCTGACAAAGACTTCATTTAGTTTCTTATTAACTAATAAAAACTTGATTAGTGAAATAAGTGCATACTTTACCTGCATCCTCAGTTCTTTTTCCATAAATTCTGCAATTAATCTGATTTTGATTTCGCATTCCAAAGATCACAAAAAAATAGTAAAATTAAGTAAAAAATAATAATAATTAAATTACATGCTGTTTAAGTTATTTTTTCAGCTCTCCCGACACCTGATCTCTCTCATCCTACTGTATACTGTCGGTGGTATTATGATAACCTTGGATAAAAATATCACGGTTTCATGGTATCATGGTACTGTGATTACCGCTCTAAAATATGTTATTTTAAATGTCTGGGTAAAAAACAAAACCTTTTTACCCATTGAACACAATATATTTTATTTTTAAAAACATTTTAAGTATTTTGGAACAGTAGCTTTTGATGTGGAGGGTGCTTCTCTGCTGGAGATACTGTTGCCCTAAAAAACTAAATAAAATAGTGGCAAAAACACGTAAAAAATAAAACGTACATATATTGTAGAAAGGGTATAACAGAAGACTCTGGCGGTTTTAAATCCTTGACTTTTTCAAATCATGATAAACATTGAGTGTGGTTTATTTATAAACTAATTTCGAGTGGATCACGTGCTTATGATTGAACACAGCTGGTACCGCATTAACTCAGCACATTGCGCCAATCAGATGAACACGGACACACTATAAATTACCAGAGCTTTCTGCTGCAGTCATCTTTGTTTGAAGAATACCCCCATCCACCCCTACTCCTTCCCTTCTCTGATAGGGCGGCACGGCGGCCAGTGGGTAGCACTGTTGCCTCACAGCAAGAACGCCGCTGGTCCGTTCCTCTCCGGGCCGGTTGACGTTTCTGTGCGGAGTTTGCATGTTCTCCCCGTGTTTGCGTGGGTTTTCCCCGGGTTCTCCGGTTTCCTCCCACCATTCAAAAACAGGCACCATAGGTAAATTGACTAATCAAAATAGCTTTCTAAGGCAACTCCTAGTCAGAGATATCCTGTAGTTCACAGTAGGGGAGTTCTCGAGACCCACCTGAGCTCAGACTCTCCTCTCGCCCTTCAAACGGGAGGAAGCCCCAGGCTCAAGGATATTCTGAGCACAGGTGGGTCCAATCAGGTGATTACCAATCAACAGCTAAGTGTGAACTCTTGAAATCCTGTTATCATTCTATGTCTAGTGTAAGATGGTGGTGTTTAAAAAAAGCCTTTAAACAGAACCAAAAGTAGGAACAGTGGATGTGCTTCAAAGTGGACAACTCATAACATTTCAAATACTGTTTACACCTGTACTTAGCAAATGTGCACTTGTAATCGGATCAACAAAAACACATCTCAAAAGGGATAGAGATCAAATCGTGGATCAGAAACCTATTACATGCAAGATTTGCCGAGCGGTGGAGTCTGCAACACTTTGTAACACCACCTAAAACTTAAACAAAATGACAGGCTAATAATAAAGAAACATTAAGAGGAATGAATATTCTCATGATCCCTCCTCATCCATCCAGCTTAGAAAGGCACATGCACAATAAAATAACAGCGTTTCTTACTTATTCGTATAGTTTTTTAAGTCTGTTGTGGCACATACATGAGCAAGCTGCTTTCAGTCTAATTTTACTGATTTATATTTTGTTTTATTGTCATGTGATCATGTAAAATAATCGTGATTTCCATCAATGCAATCAACCAGCCCTTCATCATGTGACAAGGATGGACCTCCCTGGTTCTCTCGCATTAAACAAGCATGGCCGAACTTCCTGGACTACATCTGAATGCTGTAAAAGTGTTTGATGATTAATGTTTATAAGTGAAGAAAAGCCTCAAATAAATGTATTCGTATAATGTGACTTATCTTTTTTAATTTTGACTGATCTTTTTTTGGGTAAACAGATTTTTAAAAGAGGTACAGAAATCTCATGGTTCATTAACAGTAACTGTTAACATCTGCTTAGATGACAAGTAAAATTATTAAAGGATCTAGAACAAAAGAGGGTGCACAAATGATGGCTTCTTTATTTTGAGGTGAAGGAACTCTTTTAATGTTGGTTCTTAGAGATCTAAAAATAGTCAAATCAAATACTTTTCAAAGAACAATGCATGTTATACTTGAATTTTAATAAAAAAATCTAACATTTCTCTAGGTCAGAGGCAGGAAATTAGTTTCCGTAAGTTTCGGTATGAAGGCTATAGTTTTAAGGAAATGTGGCTGCTGAGAGCACACCTTGGAAACAATGCCAATAAGCCTAGGATGTAAGTTTGTCATTTCCAAATGGAGGAGCGCATATGGGAGTTACGTGCACGCATTTTCCAGGTACACTTAGTTGAAAACATCTGAATGAACAAACTTTTCTGAATGTTGCATGCACACCACGATTCATGCAAGCAGGACTAACCAATCTGCTTTACACTTTGTACAGAATAAACACATTTCAATAGTTACAATAGACTAATTACCTCAGACAAACACAGCGCACCCAAACACTACAGTGCTTTTTACTTTTCTCCATAAACTTGTATTGGAGCTGAAGCAATGATTTGTCCGTTTGTCATCCTCTGAGAAAATGGTTGATGTGCGAGCGCAAAGCGAATTGAAGGAAACGACATGATCGCGCTTTTCACTTCAGGTAAGAATAACAACACGTGTCAAAATGAGTGCCATATAGCAGCAATGAGGATGACTGACGATTGTAAATAAATAGAGGATGTGAAGCAGGTCGCACACTAGATGCACTGCTCGGCGTAGCGACACGGAGCGCACATGACAGTTGAAAGCATCGCACACCAGATGCGCACATTCGCACATTAAGTTTTAATGAAAGTATTCAGATGGTGCTCTGTGGTGCGGCAAAAATATGAACAGTGTCCTGAGTTGTGGCTGGGCGCCACGGGCTGCTGCCAACTTGCAGCGCCGGTGTGTGTACTCTTGTGGGGCGTCAACGGATCTTTCCAGAACTGAACAAATCACACACCACATTATTCTTAAAAGATTAAACGGTGTCTACATGCCTAAGCTTTGATTTCATTTTCAAAGCAATCCACAGGCAGGCAGCAAAAGGCTGCCATTTGCGATTTCAACTGCATCCTAATTAAGTTACATCTTAAAACAATAAAGAGGCGAGTCACGTAATGGTGAGCGAGGAAATGGCAGCATACTAGAGAGTGTCTCCGGATAACCACCATTAATTGGAACATTTAACATATATAGGCTTCGCAAACTTAACCAAACATTGAGTGACAACTTATTTTAAACTCGAAGTAAACGGAAATTGACAGAATGGCAACTTCTAAGCAACCAATCCGAGGAGTACAAACACGCCTAAAAACAACTAGCCCCGAAGCTAACGACTCCCAGCCGTCAGAATCAAGCAACCTAAACCCAAACCGGAAAGATCTTTTTACGGAGATAGGTAAAATGAATGCTACACTACAGGGGGTGGCAAGTGACGTGATCACTATTAAAACCACAACTACTGAACTAAAAGATGCTATTAGCTCCGTACAAGCCAGACTAGATGAAGCAGAGAACCGTATTTCACACGTGGAGGATGAATCGAATAGGCTGACAGGGGAAACTGAGAGTATGGCGAAACATGTGAACGACCTTTGGAATAAAGTAGATGACTTGGAAAATCGCAGTAGACGGAATAACATCAAGATAATCAGCCTCAGAGAAGAGAAAGAAACAGGTTGCAAAATGAACGAGTACGCATTAAGGATTCTATCAGAAGGATTCGGGTCGACAGGACCGGAGTTTGAAATTGAACGGAGTCACCGTAATCTCGGACCAAAGCCTAATGATGATCAGCTCCCTCGAGTCGTGCTGGTGAAATTTCTGTGATTTGACGCGAGAGAGAAAGTGAATAACAAAGGACTGGTCTGGGAGGAATGCAAGCTGTCCTTTTTTGAGGACATGTCCAGGGAGAGGGCAATGAAGAGAAAAAAATTTTCCACAGAAAAAAGCAGCTATGGGACCGCGGCGTTCGCCACACCCTAGCTCACCCAGCAGTACTCAAGTTCACTTGGAAGGGGAAAAGGCAAAGTTTTGCGGATCATATAGAGGCGGAAGGATACATAAAAAAGTACATCCAGATGAATAGAGATGAGTAACTCGAGAATTTATAAGTCGAAGCGCTATAATGACTGTCTGTGAATGATGGGTCCGGGAGTGCTTTGGTGTCTGTCTTCCTAAGTTGGCAAGTGCGCGCTAATTGCAAACATCACGGACCCATATAACCCAGAGGTGGGATTGTTGCCTCTTTTGGGCAGTGTTTTCAGTTTTTTCTACCTTATTTTTTTATTTATTTTATTGTTTTTTCGTGCTTTTCCCCTTTGTTTTTGTTTCTGTTCAGAAATGTTCCTAGTCTTCTTACATTTGGGTTTTGAAAGGTTATAATTTACAAGAATGTTCAAAATTAGATTACTGTCTTTTTTTTGAAAATACTTGGGATACAGTACCACTTCATATGTTGAAAGTCTCTTCTTTTCTTTTTTTTTTTGGAACATAAGGAGGAAGTTCAATGGGAGCACAACAAATACAAAGTAACACATTTTATTAATATTAGATGGATAGACAATTGGTAAATATTGTAACTTGGAATATAAATGGATGTGGATCACCCGTTAAAAGGAAAAAAATACTAAAATATTTTAAGATGAGAAAAGCCGACATTGCCTTTGTAAAAAAAACACATTTTAGAGATGAAAAAGAAGCTTTAAAACTGAGACAAGATTGGGTTGGACAGGTTTTTCACAATTCAGTACCCAGTAAAAAGAATGGAGTTGCCATCCTAGTAAAGAAGAGAATAAATTTTAAAATAATGGATCAATATAAGGATAAGGAAGGTTGTTTGCTTTTAGAAGCCAAACTCAAGGTTCAAGTAGTGCTGTGTAATATATATGCACCAAATAAGGAAGAGCCTGAATTCTTTCACTCAATAAACAGAATACTAACACATTTGCAAGGACATGTTATACTTGGTGGCGACTTTAATTAAATTATGGATGGTATTTTGGATAGAAGTCAAAGAAGCAGCAGGCCAAACCCTAAAGATAGAATAGCTATCTACTCTTTAAAGGATGATAATGGTCTGACAGACATCTGGAGACTAGTTAACCCTAGAGAAAGGGAATACACTTTCTTTTCAAATTGCCACAAGACTTTCACAAGAATTGATTATTTTTAGATCTCCAAATCACTAATTGATTCAGTTGCGGATTGTAAGATTGGAGCTATTACATTGACAGATCATGCTCAGGTGGAGTTAAAACTAGACATAAAGCTCAACCCTAAGAAAAGAGGGAGGTGGAGATTAAACACCTTTATGCTTGAGGATAAAGTTTTTGCAAACTCACTTAAAGAGGATATAAAGATGTTCTTTGAATTGAATATTGGATCAACGCCAAGATTAGCAACAGTATGGGATGCCTCTAAAGCATATCTTAGGGGAAAATGTATTGCATATGCCAGTAAAAAGAAAAAAGAAGGCTTTGAAAAGGTGAAATCTTTGGAAAAACAAATTAATGATTTAGAAAAGGAATTGGTGCAGGGTTTTAAAAATTCAAAATTTAAACAGTTATGTAAACTAAAATTTAATATACACAAATTTTTTTATAAAAAAGCAGAACATGCATTATTTATATTAAAAACCAAGTATTATGAGAGCGGGGAAAAAGCAGGGAAACTCCTTGCTAGACAGATTAAGCAATATGACACCTTTCATATCATACCTGCAATTAAGGAGGGAAATAAGTTGCACACTTCTGATAAAGAGATTAATAGGGTTTTTAATCAGTTTTATTCAAAACTTTACACATCAGAATCCAATTATAGTCAAAAAGAGTAAAAAGAATTTATAGCCAAAGTAAGACTACCTACTTTACCTGAAAATGATTGGGATCAAATAGATGCACCGATGTCACAGGAGGAGGTTAGATCCACTATAATGTACCTGAAAATTGGAAAATCTCCAGGCTCTGACGGATTCCCAGTAGAGTATTACAAAAAATATGTGAACGAATTGACCCCAATATTGACGGAGGTATATTCAGAGATTCTGGAGAACAACGTGTTTCCTGACAGTTTTATTGAAGCCTTGAAATCACTTATACCAAAAACAGGAAGAGACATAACGTCCAATAAGTTTGTTAAATGTAGATTTTTAAGTCTTAAAGCTATTGGCTACAAGGATAGAAGGGATCTTACCTAAAATAGTACATAAAGATCAGGTGGGATTTATTAAAAACAGATCCTCGACTGATAATATGAGGAGGTTACTGCACCTTATGTGGATGAACCATACTAACTAAGATCCTGTGGTTGCAATAGCACTTGATGCGGAGAAAGCCTTTGACAGGGTGGAGTGGGGTTTTCTATTAACATTACAAAAATTTGGTTTTGGTGAAGGCTTTGTGAGATGGGTTAAAATTCTTTATTCCAATCCTAAAGCAGCTGTGATAACCTCACCATTTTTCAACATAAGTAGATCCACTCGTCAAGGTTGCCCTCTTAGTCCACTACTTTTCACATTGGTTTTAGAACCACTTGCCTCAATGATTAAAGAAAACTTACAAATTAAAGGGGTATTTGCAGGGGAAAGACAACACAAACTATTGTTATACGCTGATGACATTTTACTTGTAATTAAAGACCCAAAAAGTTCATTACCAATACTTCTCAACATAATTTAATCTTATTCTAAATTTTCAGGATATAAAATTAACTGGCATAAATCAAAGGCCATGCTAATTTCAGGAACGTGCTTCTCGTCCTCAATTAGTACATTTAAATTTAAGTGGATGCCAAAAGGAATTAGATACCTGGGTATTCAATTGAGCCCAAATTTAGAGAACATACTAAACTTAAATATGGAGCCTTTAATGCAAAGAATACAGGCAAAATTGGACAATTGGAAAAAAACTCACCTTAACTTTATGGGGAAAGATAAATTTAATTAAGATGGTCATAGTACCTCAGTAAAATTACATCTCAGGAATGGTCGCTTTGACTATGCCTATTCAAATAAATAAACAGTTTAATACTCTGATTAAGCCATTTTTATGGAAGGGTAAAAAACCTAGGATTGGGACTAATACATTATTTCTACCCAGAGATAAGGGGGGGCTAGAATTACCAAATGTAGAACTTTATAAAAAAGCATTTGAAATGACAAAACTTGCAAAGCATTGGGGGAAAGAGGATTTGGATACTGAAATAGACTGGGTACTAATAGAAAGACAACTCACCTCCCCCTTCCGACCATTAGAGGCTCTATTGCAAATTATAGATGGAAGCATAAAAAAAAAATAAATCAATCCAACCCAATATTGCTTCATTCTAAGGAAGTCTGGAAAATGGCTCATAAGAAATGCCAAATCTCTCACTTAACTCAATACTATTCCTCAATATGGAATAATAACTTTGTCAAAATTGGAAAAAAGCCCTTATATTGGGGTCGTTGGCTTAGAAGTGGAATACGTACTTTAAATGATTTATTCAACAATGGTAAACTAGTATCTTATGATGATTTGAAAAAAAAAGTTTAAATTAGAAGGACAAGATCATTTTTGGAAATACTTACAAATCAGACACTGTTTTGAAACAAAGGTCCCCAGGGTACAGAATATGAATATGTTGGAAAAATTTTACAAATTCCCAAAACAGCTTCAAAAAGTATCTATGTTTTACAAATTTAGTTCAAAGATCAATGATAAAAACTGTGAAAATGTAAGACTGATTTGGCAAAAAGATATTAGTAGTGATATAGATAAAGAGACCTGGAATAGAATTCTTTCTCATAGCGGAAAATATATAAAAGAAGCAAAAGATAAATTTACACAGTATAAGATACTTCATAGGTATTATTACACTCCAGTGCGACTTTTTAGAATGGGATGCTCAGACAATAATAAATGCTGGAAATGTAAACAGGAAATTGGTACATACTTTTATGCATTATAGCAAAGTACAAAGATTCAACCCTTTTGGGAATCTGTGTTAAAACAATTAGGTATGGGATTTAATATCCCTCTCTCACCCAGGATATGCCTTTTAGGTGACAAAACTGAGGTTCCACATATTACAAATGATGAGTTCACCCTAATAACTATGGGAATTACTACAGCAGCATGTATAATACTGAGGTTTTGAAAAGATATGCAATGCCCTACACTTAAATTATGGATGGAATCCATGATTGAGAATGTATCATATATGAGAAAATGTTGGCCAAAATGAATGGTGATTACAAAGAAATAGATATATGGGAGATTTTTATTTCCTTACTTGAAATATGAATGTGTCTATCCTGTTGTGCTCTGTACTATTATTTTAATGTTTATACTTTTGTTACTGGTTGTTGAATTATTTATTTTCTAAATTGATGAACCAATTCAAATATTGTGAAGAACTTGTATACATTTTATATGTTTGTATGGTATTGTATGTTACATCAGAAAAAAAAGAAACCAATAAAAAAAATTTCATTTTCAAAAATAAAATAAAATATTTTTCAAAAAATAAAATAAAACAATAAAGAGGTTACACTCAAAGTTTTTGAGAGTGCTCAACAAACCCCTGCTGTTTTACGCCTACAAATGGCGTCTGCAAAGGAATACACACTTGTAGGCAGACACAGAATCGGTTAGAAACTTCCAGAGTTTAAATGGACTTTCAATTAAACTGTGTTTATTTGAGTAATGTATGTTTGTTTTATGTTTCTGTAGGTTTTTGTGTGTACACATTCCATGTGTTTAACGTAACCGTTATGGATAGGTAAAGAGTTATAGCCTTTGCTGCTGCATGAAATCTACAGAACGTTTGTGAAACATTTCATATTTGGCATTGATTGAAAGCTTGTAAAATTTCAAATGCATTGGTTTATATGAAGAAACCATACTAGTAAAAATGTCCATGTTATAAAACTTTATTTTAATAGCTTCCGATTAAATGCAGGTAATGCATGATTCTAACATGAAGTGCTAACCCAACCTCCTAGAGGAGGGAATGGGGTGTGATCCCACCCCGCAGCTTCTCTTATTGGACAATCCCTGTGTAGGCCCAGCCTATATCTAAACCTATAAAGCTTTGAACAATGAAAGTTTTTCATTGTCTTTTGCTGTGTCTTTGCCGCTTGTCACCGTTGTCGCTGCCCGGACGTTGCTCTTCTCGTGCTGGCCGTTAAATCGGCTCACCGGAAGCCTCATAGCATCACGGAACAAACCGCGACATTCACTTGCTGCCGGCTCAACCCCCGATTCAACAACAAGCCATCGGGTCAATTCATCAGAACTCTGAAACACTGCCATAACTACGGAGAGCCGAAACTCCAGAAAGGACAGGAAGGACTCCACGAGAGCGAAACTTGAAACCACCTCGTCCAACATCCATATCCCTAGCAACCGACTCCAAACTTCCCTGAAAGTAAGGAAACCCCTCTACACCAACGAGGGAATTCCAGCACATCACTGAAGTTGCTACGCTGACCAATCAGCTCCACTGGGATTTCCCTTTGCACCAGTCGAGGAAACCAAAATACCATCAGACCGCAAGTAACACAAACAATGTTTCTATCCATTGCTGAAACTGGTGGGAATTATATTTAAGTAGTAAAGAATAGCGAAATTCTCTGCTTTTATGGTTTCTCTCAGGTTGCAATGCTAAGAACTTAGCAAATACTAGAAGTCGAATCCTTACTCGCTCTCTGTCATAACTCTCCTCAAACTGCTTGTGTGTATGTGCGTTTGTTTGTTTTATGTAGATTAGTATGTTGTGTTATTAGAGTAGCAATAAACTTATGTTTCCTTTTAAGATCCGTGTTGGTGTTTTGTGTGCTTTATAAGTTAATCCCTCAGCTTCAGATACTGCTACGTTGCTCATTAAATAATTAGATACTGTTTTTATATTTTTATTGTTGGCCATGTAATAATATAATACAGGATTGCTTTAGACTGACTATTCTATTTGCTGGACAAATGAGTATGTTAAGTGTGAGCTTTCAATAATTCTATGTGAATCATGTTTGAATCTTTAGATTCGATTCCCCAAAGTTTAAACGTGATTTAAACCAAAGAGCTGATTCCTTACACTCTGATAGAAACCTATGTTTAGAACTCTAAAATACATGGTGCTGCACTGCATGTCGCCGAGCGGTGCATCCGGTGTGTGATCCCCTTAAGGATGTCGCCAGAGACATTTATTGGTTTCTTTTCTTGTGCATCCCAGCCACTAGCACACCATCTGATAGGGGGTAATGTAGTCATTTAACTTCATAACATTGTAATGTTGCAAAATTTGTAATGTTGAATAATGATCCTTTACTTGAAAGCTCAGATTTGATTATCATAATTTGTGTTGTTGACAGAGTTTGAGGTTTACTGTTTACTTAAAGTTTGCTTTGATTATACAGCATTTACACTTTACCGTTGCACACACTTTGCAAGATTTTATCTATCAAGTTTAAGAGTTTCTTTAACACTTATGTTTATTTTACTATAAAAAGATCAGATAATTTGTTTAAATATTTTAGTTTTTGACTATTAAAACTACTTGCCTTAGTAATGTTAGTAAATTAAAATAAAGTGGTTAAAAATCCTAATATTCCTAAATGAATTGTTAAAAATATTCAATAATTATTGATACCGAAAGTTTTTTTGGCAATAATGCCAAGCCCAACTGGGGCGTTTTAGAGGGCCAGACCAATAAAGCTAGACATGGTTCTTCCAAAAATGTATTGCACACAAATATATGTTACAAACAAAAAAAAATTGAGGCTCTCATTTTTTTGAAAATGAATATGAATGTTATATGTAATTGGTTCATTTTTCATAAATGCTCTTCATAATTGGCTTTTTTTTTACATTCAGAGCTTGTTCATACTGAATAATTATTTTATAAAAATAAATGATTTTGAAGATAGACAGTGCTGTCATACAGATATTGCAATTATTAAACTAAAAGGTAACAGAGCAAAAACTTGAGGGAAGTTTGAGTTGGCCACTAACAGCCCAGAACACCCTGACAACCACAAAACAGCATTTACATTCAAGCAAGTGATGGAAGCAAAGCCTTACTTTTCCAGCAGGACAGGTGGTCTGGTCATCTGAGTGATTCTCTTCCAGTACCAGGTCATAATAATTAGGACGCTGGGAGTGAGAAACGTCTTCATGGCAAACCAAACCTTGGTGAAGCCACCATTTTGAAGTATGCCCTAAAAAGTTACAGTGACATAATGAGAAACACATTAAGCACACTTAATTGATGGGTATCGTTGTTTGCTAAGAGTCAAATAAGAGCAAAGCAAAGCAAAGCAAAGGCGAAGATTAAGTCATGATGCAATCCAGATGTCTTCGGTCCACTGACATTTGTATAACCGTTGCCCTGTCCTGAAGCATGTGCCATTTACAGCAAGATGAGACTAGCCAAAATCCTCCCAGGCAAACAAAGCTCAAACAAAACCGACTGCATAGCAGTGTGTTTTAGACATGCATCCTATAAGCGTATTCATCAAAGTCACAGTCTGAAGACTCACCACAAAACGGAGGTCTCTGATTTCCCCAATCCCGATGTTGACTTTTTTGCGTTCATTGACAGGTAGCCGGATATTGAGAAGATAGTACTTATGGGACACACTGCCAACCTCCATAAAAGGCAACAGGTCACAATGATAGTAGCGACCCTCATTTTCAATAGTCTGTAAAAAAAAAAAAAATGAAGTTTTCACCCATTTTGAAAGAAAACAAAGCTGGATTTTAAGCTATCCCACTAGTTTCCTATATAGTGCTTAATTACGTAGAATGGAGTTGTTCGTTTACCTTGGGTACAGTGAAATTACAGCTGAGTTTGCGATGCTCTATGGAATGGGCCATCTCCGTCCACTCGCTCAGGGTGTCGTCTCTGTAGGCCAGACCGACATCCATTGTGACCAAAGCTCCATCATCTACAGGACAAAACAAAACACAGAGCATAAAGTTAATGCACTATAACCAGTAACAGTTGCTGCACTGTAGAGCAGACGACTGCGATCAATTATGCAAGTACACAAGAATATTACAAACCCAAATGTCATCAAACAGATACCTCAGGTATTTAGATAGCTGAAATGTCAATCACTACTCTCCCCCTTCTTCGATTTCTTTTAGTTTTTTTTTTAAGATTTATTTTTGGTGTTTATGTCTTAAAAGTGCAGTTTGTAAGTTGTACACCCAGTGGTTGAACTAGGTATTGCACTCCTGGTTCAAAACACAAGCAAGCAGTTGCCAGATTTATGACATAAACAGGAGTGTGCTGACTATTGAGCCTAAAGGCTGATTTAACGCTGATTTAAGTTGTGTAACTTGGATGTAAGATTTAAGTCCCTATAGTTGTGTGCCGTTGCTAAATAAAAGCAACGGCACACGACAGAAGGAATATTTTCCATATTAAAAGGAGTTCCAACCACCACCTGAAATTGATATATTAGGAACGGCTTCTATTTCTTGCAGAGCAACAACAGAAAACTGACAATGATAACCTTGAGTACACCTCATGTGCTTTAATAAGTGTTAAATGCTATTGCCATTCTACTGAAAGCAGCAGCAGATAGTTCACCTCAGATCTTGAAAATAAAATAAACTATTTGAAACTTTAGAACTGTGACTCAGCGGGAAGTCGAAACTAATTTTCATGTAAAGCAACACACCCCTATAACAACCTGTGTACACGACACCAAAATGACACTTTTTAACACATCATAATAAAAAAATCTGAATTGTGTTTTGAACTGACCCTAAACTGGCACACTCAGAAGAACCATAATATTAAAGGTGCAGTATGTAAGTTTGACACCCAGTGGTTGAACTAGGTATTGCACTCCTGGATCAAAATAAACGCAAATAGAAGCGGCTTCTATTTCTCACAGCTGAACAACAGAAACCTATGACAGTGATCACATCAGGTAAACCTTGTGTGTTTTATTCAGTGCTAAATGCTAAAAATGTGAGTTTGAATAGATTCTAAACCTTACCATTTCGTGAGTGAGTGCATATGCTGTGCTTCTGAAAGGCTGTATTTAAATTTCTGTCGTGTTTCGTCTGGTGCAAACAGCCAAATAGCTCATCACTGCATATCTCATCACAAAGAGTGTTGTTAGGACACGCGGTTACAATGTAACCTGCTCACATTCGTAATATTTATGTCATTTGCTAATTAATAACCTCATGTGGAACTGAAGTAGTCTCATTTCGACGTCTGATACTGCCCATTTCGGTCACGGACGCATGCTTTTAGAGCCTTTCTGAATGAATGAATGAATGAATGAATGAATGAATGAATGAATGAATGAA
>CAIGQZ010001336.1:36143148-36155268 GCA_903798205.1 Danio tinwini
TCAGTTTGACGGCAGTCTCCGTGAGGAGCTGCCGTCCTTTTGTTTTGATTTAGACGGCAGTCTCCGTGAGGAGCTGCCGTCCCCTTTTATTAATAAATATTTATTTAAAGTTCGTCGGTTCTCCGCCTCCTTCTTCCCGTAACTTCATTACAAATCCATTAAACTTATTTTAGCATAAAATATCAACATATCAAGAGAAGTATCGAAGTAACTGTATCAAGTATCAAATTTTAACTTGAGTATCTGTATACTCCTTGCCTACTGTATAGTGTGAACGCATATCATTTTTCTGAAATGCAGTAAAAACGCTGATATGGATGAAGAGTGTTTTCATTCTAAAATGTCATAATAAAGCTAAAACATAACCAGTGTATAGCCGTAAGCACACATTCTCATTACTCACCAATCTGGTTTTGCATTTTGAAGGCGATGTCAAAACTTAGGATCATCAACATGAACTGGAACCAGGCGCGCATCTCCATACTTGGCTGGGGAATGTGGACAGCAAACACGATGTTGTTAGCCTCGATTTTCTTGACCATGGCCTCATTAAAGTCTTTGATCTTACTGCACTTGTTCGGGCCCCATGGCATGAACCACTTGGAGCCCTTATGGTGGATGTTCACAGTGTCCACACACTTGGTGGCCAGATAGTGGATGGCGGTGGTGGGGCTCGGAGCTGTGAAAACAGATTTATAGATATGAGTCTATTTATAGATATGAGGCTTGCAAAATTTCTAAATCCCTGGTAGCCCTCGGGCAGACACTCTTCAGTTTTTGGAAGCCCGAATAAAAATTTAAGCAGCCAAAATAGAAAATACAATATTTATTAAATAAATTTAAAAAATTCAGAGACGTGCGCACTCGCATAATGTAAAAATGAACAGTTATTTAAGTCTGACAGACTTATTTATAAACTAACGTATATTGATCTTAATATTGAATAATTGCATAAAGATATGATCTTTTAGATACCGGATAAAGCTTAAACCAGGGGTGTCCAAACTCAGTCCTGGAGGGCCAATGTCCTGCATAGTTTAGCTCCAACTTCCTTCAACACACCTGCCTGCAGCTTTCTAGTCCTAGTATACCTAGAAAGAGCTTGATTGGCTGGTTCAGGTATGTTTAATTGGGGTTGAAACTAAAATACAGTATGCAGGACACTGGCCCTCCATGACTGAGTTTGGGCAGTCCTGGCTTAGACAGAACACATGATGTAATACTGCTCATTTACGTCTACTTTTTACGAACTAAAAGAAAGACGTCCTATTAAACTGTACAGTTCTGGACAGTTCTGAGGTAAGTAGTTAATGTATGTTTATTCATTTTTTAATCGTCCCTGAATAAATGTCATGTTTTAAAAACCTTAGATACTTTATTGAAGTCATTATTTGGTGCTGAGGAAAACATCTTGACATGTGAAAGCAAATGAGACGAATCAGGATGTTCAGTTTAACGTTATGCTGCTGCTATAGACAAGTTAAAGTAATATTAAATATAACATATATGATTAAAAATGTAAAGTCTGGATCTCTGTGTGAGTGACAAGTGTTTGTGTGCTTTAGTGGCATGCATTGAAATACTGCGTTATTTGAGAGGTAATTGTTTATATTGTGGCTTTTCTCAGGTAAAAAAGTGGATTTATTGCTGCCGTATCAGCAGCACAGCACACATATAATTATCACATTTTTGAGTCAATTTGAGAATTTTTGGAAAAAGCAAAGCCCCAGGACGACAGGCTACCGGATTTTCTGACCCCTGGAGTCCATTTAATAACAGCTAATAATGCAAGATTCACACATAAGCAGAAGATATGCAAAAGCAAATTACCTGCCCTATGTATTTCTAGATATTTTTCAAGTTATTTAAAAAAATGTATATACATTACGTTATTTGTAGATATTGTTTTTGATTTTTTTTTTAAAGAATAATAAAAAACACTTTTACACAGCAAGTATTACACACTAAACTTGCAATTAAAAAGTTACAGTACATATTTTTCTTGTATTTAAAATACATATATTATTCAAATAATCTTTTGTAAATATTGTTCGAAATAATATAAAATGTTCGGACTATTTTTTTATAGCTAGCACTAATTTATTTTAATATTGATAATAATAAAAAATGTTTTCAAAGCACTAATCAGGATATTATAATGCTTTCTGAAAGATCATGTGACACTGAAAGCTGGATAATTGATGCTGAATTTTTAGCTTTCAGAAATAAATTACATTTTAAAATATACTGCAATTGGGTGATGTGATGGCCCACACAGCAACAAGGTCGCTGGTTCAAGCCTCGGCTGGGTCAACTGGCATTTCTGTGTGGAGTTTGCATGTTCTCCCAGTGTTCGCATAGGTTTCCTCCAGGTGCACCAACATGTGTACTAATATTAAAGGGATGGTTCATGCAAAAAATTTGATTTGCTCACATTCAGGACATGCAAAATACAAGTAAGAAGATTGTTAGCTGAAATGGCAGTCCTTGGTGATTTATGAAATGCAAGTCAATGTCCACTAGCACTTTGAGACTTACAGGCCAAACAAAATTCAGGTTTATGCCTTCTGAAGATACAATGAGGTCTTTTAAAGAGATAGTTCATCCAAAATTAAGTTATTAATTACTAACCCTCATGTCTTTCCAATCACCTGAGACATTTGTTCAACTTTGGAACACACATCAAGATATTTTAGATTCTACAGCGGGTAAAACAACCTGGTCACATCAGTTGGAAGCTTTATAGAGGCTTCTTCTTCCAACATTGGCATAATTTTAAGAAGTTTATTTCTTGTACGCAGATCCCATTCTCATTGCCAATGACCTACATTAACAGTCTCTGAGTTAAATTATTCATTGACCCACAGTTCTGAGATAACTACTTCAAAATACCACCATAAAAATGACAGTGGCCTTTCGGCTGGTGACCTCATGCCGTGTTTTAGATGTCCAATAACAGGGCGAGCAGCGCGCCTTTCTACTCAATTACCCCGGCTGCCACCAGCCATCGAACAAACACAAAGGAATCCCGCTTCATTAAATCAATCGCAGGCAAAATAGCCAAAGCAAGCTAATTTATCACCATGCATCCCTAATTCTGCAAGAGATCCAGACACGATTCTCTTACTATTTAAACCAAAAAGGAAGTTTGAGGTCTGAAGTCTGTTGTTGTCAGATGGAACAAGCTAAATGGAAAAAAAAACACTCAGGCTTCAGACAGGAGGGAAATTCTGGATCCGTAGTACTGTTAAAAAGTCAACAAAATGAGAATGTTTGTCAGAAAGCAGGAGCTGGAAGAGCCAGCGGGCACAGAGGAAGGGAGGGCTTGTCTGTTCACAGGGGAGATCAAAGAAAGGTTCTAGAGATGCACCTCCTTTAACCCTTTAATGGCTGAGAAGTGCCCTCTTTTCTGCAAGACTGGCACACGTTACCTTTTGAGACAAAGGTGAAATGTAACAGTCATAGAAGAATGCATATTTAATACAAGTTTTACTTACTGTTGTGAAACTAAAATGACAAAATGTGTTGTGTTTTTAGCACAATATAGGCTTTATTTACACAACATTAAAATACATATTTACTTAATATATATTTATCATTTAAACATATATGCATAAGTGGTCATAATTTATTTCGTATTTAAATTCATCTATGGCTGTATTCATGGCAAGAGTCCTGTTTAGCCATTTTCAAAATGAAAACAAATGTTTAAGAAGATTTTTTCTTCCACAAAGCAGCACTCTTAAAATTGCCAAGCTTCTGAAGCGTGATCATCAAACAATCAAGTGTTTCATTCAAAATAGTCAACAGGGTCGCAAGAAGCGTGTGGAAAAACCAAGGCGTAAAATAACTGCCCATGAACTGAGAAAAAAGTCACGCGTGCAGCTGCCAAGATGCCACTTGCCACCAGTTTTGCCATATTTCAGAGCTGCAACATCACTGGAGTGCCCAAAAGCACAAGGTGCGCAATACTCAGAGACATGGCCAAGGTAAGAAAAGCTGAAAAACGACCACCACTGAACAAGACACACAAGCTGAAACGTCAAGACTGGGCCAAGAAATATCTCAAGACTGATTTTTCTAAGGTTTTATGGACTGATGAAATGAGAGTAAGTCTTGATGGGCCAGATGGATGGGCCCGTGGCTGGATCGGTAAAGGGCAGAGAGCTCCAGTCCGACTCAGACGCCAGCAAGGTGGAGGTGGAGTACTGGTTTGGGCTGGTATCATCAAAGATGAGCTTGTGGAGCCTTTTCGGGTTGAGGATGGAGTCAAGCTCAACTCCCAGTCCTACTGCCAGTTTCTGGAAGACACCTTTTTCAAGCAGTGGTACAGGAAGAAGTCTGCATCCTTTAAGAAAAACATGATTTTCATGCAGGACAATGCTCCATCACACGCATCCAAGTACTCCACACCATGGCTGGCAAGAAAGGGTCTAAAAGAAAAAAAACTAATGACATGGCCTCCTTGTTCACCTGAGCTGAACCCCATAGAGAACCTGTGGTCCATCAAATGTGAGATTTACAAGGACAGAAAACAGTACACCTCTCTGAACAGTGTCTGGGAGGCTGTGGTTGCTGCTGCACGCAATGTTGATGGTGAACAGATCAAAACACTGACAGAATCCATGGATGGCACGCTTTTGAGTGTCCTTTCAAAGAAAGGTGGCTATATTGGTCACTGATTTGTTTTGTTTTTGAATGTCAGAAATGTATATTTGTGAATGTTGAGATGTTATATTGGTTTCACTGGTGAAAATAAATAATTGAAATGGGTATATATTTGTTTTTTGTTAAGTTGCCTAATAATTATGCACAGTAATAGTCACCTGCACATACAGATATCCTCCTAATATAGCTCAAACTAAAAACAAACTAAAAACTACTTCCAAATATATTCAGCTTTGATATTAATGAGTTTTTTTGATTCACTGAGAACATGGTTGTTGTTCAATAATAAAATTAATCCTCAAAAATACAACTTGTCTAATAATTCTACACTCCCTGTACTATGAATGTCAATGGTTACAGGTATGCGATTTGGGGAAAATACCTAATTGCAATTTTTTTTTTTTTTTTACAGATATTGCAATTGTGATTTAATTTGTGATAAAAAATTTTAAACAAACTTCAGCTCAATAATCTGTATCATAGCTTAGATGACTGAATCATAGCTTAGATGAGATGAATGATTTTGAGATATTGAGCTTCAAAGTTTTTGCATTCCATAGCAAACAGTATGTGTGTAACATTAGTTTTTTTAAATAAAAAGTCTTAAAATGTAAACAACTTTTAAAAAAGCATCCCATGATGTAAATAAGTTGTCATTTAATAAGAAAATGTCAATAACTCAATTTTGACAAAAGTGTCAGATAAAACCTTATAATTCTAAGGTGATGAAGTGTTAGTTATAAAAAAAAAAAACTGAAAAGATATTGACTTACTCCAACATTTATTAAATTTTGTTTTTAAGTATTCAGAAATTAAACACTTGTTTTTCTCTAGAATGGTGAAGAATTATTCAGTGGTATATTTTTGATAGCTGGTTGCTGCCATCTTTTGGTTAAATAATGTAATTGCTGCCTACAACTTTATTTTAGGCATATGACGGTGATTTTAATATTTACTATAAACATCTGTGGTTTTATCTAAACTATAAACGGTTCTCCCAGTACTTCTGTATTATTTGACTGTTTGTAAACTAAAGACTGAATCTCTTTCTTGATTTTTTAAACACAGATTTGGACGCAGCACATGAATTGAATTATCTCCATAGATGATCTCTCTGTGATCGTTACACATTTAGGATTAATCTACAAAAAAATTTACCCGCAAGTCAAGTGTGTTCTGAACTGTGGGTTGTGATCCGGTTGTGACACTCTGTTATGTCCGTAAAGATGACACGTAATGTACTAGAACTTTTATTGTTGTCCTTCACTTTCCTGTTCCACAACTCTCCCCCTGTGACAAAAACTCGTAATCCTGTCTAACACAATGAAGCTGCTGGGTTATTAGAATCAGACGATGTAAAGGATACAATTAATGAGTTAATTGCTAAATATTGGAAAAAAGCCACAACTCATTTTGTACAAATTGGGAGCTTCTTAAGTTTGAAATTGGTGTTTATTTAAGAAAAGTTAGAGCCAATTTAGCTAAAAAAAAAAAAAAAAGATTCTTGAAGACAGCCTGATCAGTAGTTTATTTTGATAGCATGTCGTTAGAGAAGAAAAATCTGAAATGGTAGCTTTACAAACAAAATTAGATGATTTATACTTATTAAAGGCTAGGAGTGCTTACATAAGATTAGAAAAAAATGGCTTAAAGAGGAAGAACTTAATTCTGCATATTTTTTTCAAACTGGAAAAGCAAAACTATTCCCTTTCAACAATTAAAAAACTATGTATTAATGGAAATATTGTTAAAGATCCTAAGCAAATAGCTGAATTTAGTGCTAGCTTTTATAAAAATCTTTATAAATCAAGATGCTCAGAGGATAACTCCTTCTCATTTATGGACTCAATAATTATTTAAAGCTTATATCTGACTCTGACAGATTTTTTTTGTGATGGAAATATTACTTCGGAAGAAGTACAAAGTGCAATTAAGAGTTTGAAAAATAATAAAGCACCTGGGTGTGATGGATTTACAGCAGAGCTGTATAAATTATTTGCTGATGATTTTACTCCATTTTAAACTAATGTTTTTAGAGAAAGTATTAAAAAAGAAACTTTACCTCATACGTTGACACAAGGTGTCATCACACTAATTCCTAAACCTAAAAAAAGATCTTAATAATTTGGACAATTGGCGACCCATCACACTCCTTAACAGTGATTATAAGATTTTTGCCACAATATTTGCCACAAGAATTAAAGATTGTTTAGATACTATTATAGATGAGACTCATTCGGGATTTATAAAGGGGCGACACATAATGAATAATTACAGATTTTATTTATCATGATGTATAAGACAGGGGTGTCCATTGTCTTCTTATTTATTTTTATAAGTTTCTCAAATATTCGCTTCCTTTATTTCTAATAGTGGTCTTAATGGTATTTGTATAGCTGACAAACAAATACTTATCATTCAATTGGCTGATGATACCACACTTTTTCTGCAAGATGTTAACCAAATTGCTGTAGCCCTTAAATATTTCCAGATACTCTCTAAAGCATTAGGCCTATCCTTGAACCGTTCAAAATGCGAGTTAATGTCCATCAAAGCATGTAATCTATCTGAAATCTGCAATATTAAAGTCAGAAATCAGATATCTTATTTAGGTATTATAATAACCAAAAACGAATTAGAAAGATGCTCTTTAAATTTTAATCCAATAATTGAAACAACAAAGAAAAAACTTTATATGTGGCTCCAACGTGATTTGTCCTTAAAGGGTAGAATTTTACTAGCTAAAGCTGAAGGTTTATCAAGGTTGACATACGCTGATCTCTCTTTAAATGTTGATTCAGCCACTCTTAAAAAAATTGATACTATGCTCCTTAACTTTGTTAGGAAGAATAAAACTCATTTTATTAAGAAATCTGTACTCATGAATACTGTAGCGAAAGGAGGCTTAAACTTTCTTGATTTCACAACTTTAAACAATACCTTTAAAATAAATTGTATAAAGAACTGTCTCAATAACCCATTGTCTATACGGAATCTGATCCCTAATGAAATTTTTATTAATCTGTAATTATAATATTATGAAAATCCCCATAAAATTGTCCCATTTTCGTAGGCAAATGTTACTTGCTTGGTCCCTCATATTTAAACACAATTTTACACCTCATTCATATATAATTTGGAATAATAAGAACATCTTGTATAACAACAAATCTCTATACTTCAATAACTGGTTTAAAAATGATATAATTTTTGTGTCTCAACTTTTTAATGATAGTGGTTTACTTTGTAACTACTCTGAATTTTTAGTTAAAGAGCTCCTATTATACATTGAAAAGGGTCATATTTCGGTTTTATGGGTCTCCAACAACAGGCTGATATACATGCAAGGTCAAAAAACACTTTCATGGTCTTATAATATGCATTTATTTTTACCTAATTATCCCATATGACTCCTATATGAATCGTTCAGCAATTCATTTGTTCCCAAACCCCTCCTTAGCACAAAGCTAATCTGCACTGATTGGACTGATGACAGCCTGTTGCGATTGGTCATCAGCGTTTAGCGCGAGACAGTAAAATGCCCAGTGTGGTTTATCAGGCCCCCGGGTCGCCAACATTGGTATGGGATCCGATCGCAGCAGACGCCCGAAACACGCTTCAAAGTAAACTTACACCACAGTAAGCAGTACCCGGTTCTCAACAGTGTTATTCAGACACCTCACCCACGAAAGCAGTGCAGTTAAACACCACAAACTCATTTAAATCCGTAAACAAAGCAGCACGCGTCACGTTTTCAATGAGGCATTAGACGTGATATGGGAATTTAACCTGATACAGTGAAAGAGGTTACAAGTAACAACACGATTAAATACATACCTTACAAGCTAGAGAAAACAAGGAGGCAGCTATTTACTTACACTTATGAAATGTGTCATGGGCCTGGTCTGATTTCATTAACTATCTTTCATTTTGGAGCTTTTCTCCCTTCTCAGCTGTAGATCATTTCTATTTGCAACCATTGCTGTGGCACATCTTGCATGAAATGTTATGTTCTCAGGGCTTACCTGTACTCTGCTTTGCCCAACAATCACTATCTTTGCAGGCTCCTATCTCCTTTCCAGTGCTGTGCACCAGCCCGAAGTCCAGGTTTTGTGTACATCTAAATAAATAACCATATGTAATGCTCTTTATGACTTATTTTACTTATCAACAAAAATACAAAAAAAGGTATACAACTAAGCCAGGTATAAACCTTAGTAAAAACAAAATAGAGAATAAAGTGTCATTTGTCAGTCTCATCCAATAAGCATTCAGCCAGTCGTTTCCCATCATGCTTTTTTTTTGTGTCTTTGGAGAGCAACTGCTGATGGCTCAATCCGATGCTTTCACCTCGCAATTGCGAGAGTTTTTTGGGCCCACGTTAGCGTAACATCAGAGCGAGGCGGACGCAACTCGGACACATTTCTAACCGGCAAGCATCGGGTCCTTTGTAGATTTTGGCCCAATCCCAATTCTATTTTTGGGAACAGCACTACAACACCTGCACACGTCATCATATGTCATCGCAATCTCTTGCTTCATATGAGATCAGACAATCGCGACTGCTGAAGTTATTCAAGTTGTGTTTATTTTTTTGTATTTATTTTCAGGAAACCACTGAAGGCATATATTATGTTATCATAATGATCTAATGTGGCAATAAGATCATAACTATACTTCGCATTTACACCGTGGCCATATTCATCTGTAAACACACGAAAACACCACTACCATTACAGTATAGCAGACACTGTAAAAAGCTCATTCTCAGCCACTAAACTTTTCTAGCAGGGTATTGGAATGTCATTGAGTGTCAGAATGTTGTGGGACTGCTGTACAGGAGATTAGGAATTATAGATCGCGAAATTTAGCGGGTTTTTTTCTAGTGTTTTTTTTTTTTTAAAGCATGACGGTAAAACACGAACGGGGTTATGAATATATTAAAACGTGTTTGTTTGTTGTAAAAATTTGTAATAATACAAAAAAATACTAATTTGTGGATCTCCTTACTTCCAGATTCAGCAATATTGCCGTTGTGACAGGTGCAATTGGGGAAATTCTGGGAAATTTTCTTACCCCTTGGTTTCGAGTGTAGTCCTGAAAAATCTTCATTCGAAGGGCTATTCACCTCTTCCCCTTAGCCCTACGCCTTCAAGCTATAGAAAATTGGGACACCCCTACCCTACAAAACATGGGTAGGGGTAAGGGGAAGGGCTAAGGAGTAGAATTGGGATTGGGCCCAAGTACAACATTTTACCTGAGGCACTAATAACACTGTCATAGTATTCACAACAAGTGAAGGATCTGAGCAAAAACATGCAGCACCTGACATTATGTCTCTAAACAGCTTAAATATTTGGCGGAAACAATAGTCCATGATTATGACAGCGTTATACATGCTTTGTAAAAGTGGTTGTTAATGGGCTCTTGTACAAGCAAATGTCTTTGAGGTACAGTCATTCATTTTAAAGTCGACAAAAGTCAACAAACATTGTTTTATCACGTAAACAAAAAGCCCCAAGACCTGAGAGGTACAATGAAACAAGATTTGGTGTCAGAAACCATACTTCTGTAGTTCACAGCAATCCAACACTGTGTTTAATGCGATCAGCGAAATAAAAAACCGAGATAGGGGTGTGCAATATTAAAAACACATGTTTAAGCTGGTGCTTTGAATAGTTTAGCTTTGTCCAAGATACTAAAGTGGTTCATCTGATGGCGATAAGTCCCTGTCATTAGGAGCGATTCATTGGCTGTATCCAAAAAAGATAGATGAGTCTTAGAGGCCATTAGCGAAAAAGTGTGTCTGAGATTAATAATTATGGTAGAGCAATAAACTAATGAAGTCTTAATTTTCCTTATAACCAAAAAATGTCAACTTCTAGAAATAATCAGGCTGACTACAAGGCATCAAATGCAGTTTTTCAGCTCATTCTCTGGTTTTTGTATGAAGGAGTATATCTGGATATAGAATTCTAGAGTGTTGTTAGCATATTTAAAACAAGGATAACTTTCTATTATATAAAAAAATAGTTGTCTTGAGATAAAGCAAAAAAAGGGGTCTGTCTTGCCATAGACTTCCATTCATATGCACGCAAATGTGTCAGACCGGAAACGCAGGGTCATGTGTCAAGTTTCGCATTTCGCTGCGGTGCAAAGTTCAAGCTTGGTGAACTCTGACCTGCGAAATTGCATCACTTGACTTCGTGAGACCAATTGAGGATCAAAACATGACCTCTCTGTACAGAAATTTAAAACATGGAGCAATTACTGGCTTTTTAAATGTCTAATCATCTTGTTTAATCCCGCCCCTTTTCGCAGCGCCTTTTCCGTACAACAGAATTTCCCACACACAAACTCTAGTGTGACCGCAGCCTTAAAGTGACCTGTGCACAACCGATCACATGCACTAGAAAGACTAATAGGAGGACGATTGCGAACATGAAAGACGCAGTCACGGAGAACGCCAAACAGATAACCGAAGTGAAGATAGCTGTGGAATTTGATAGCGCCGAAGTTAATGATGTCAAAACCCAGCTCGGTGCAATGAAATCGCAAGATGAAAAATCTGAGATAAAAACCACTGATCCAGAAAAACAACTCACATTTTGAAAGCTACTCTTGTCGCTGGAGTCTAAGAATTCATGGAGTCCTAAAAAAAGGAAAGGGAAGATGCTCGAGAAAATATCATCCAGATCTGTCAACAAATTTTACCAGAAGCAAAGGATAAAGTTCCACCGACTTGGACGCACACAGACAAATAACGAAAAAGCCTAGAGCAGTGGTCGGGAACCTATGGCTCGCGAGCCACATGTGGCTCTTTGACCAAAAATACATGGCTCTCCAGCTGTCTCCCTTCAATAATATTCTACAGTTTTAAAAAATTATAATCATCCCAAAAATTTGTTTCCTATTGAAAATACAATTACAATTCCCTCCTTATTGTAATTTCACGCAGGAAAAAGAATAAAAACTCAACATTTCAAACAATGCGTGTGCGGTGCTGTGAATAAAATTACATTTCTATGGTAACCGCACGTGCTCATGTAAATTCAAACAACATTCATGAGTGGTGATGATGGCAAAAAGAAATTAAGAAACATCGAAAGTTTCAAAATGAGTGGGCAGGAATATTGGCTTTTATTGACGCTCCACTGCTCTGCTCTCTCTGATCTGCACAAAACGCATTTCCACTTGTAAAAAATCTAATGTTAAGAGATATTTCGCAACCCACCATGCAGATTTTGTGGCTAAGTACTGTACAAGCTGAGTGAAAGCTGAAAGAAGACATGTAAGGAGCTCCAGGAACTACAAACCTTTCACAAATGGCAAATAAGTCTTGTATGCTAAGTACGGCAAATGAACTGTTCGCGGCAGTGCTTAATCTGAGCCGGATCTTGCGCTCTGTGTGTGTGTGTGTGTGTGTGTGTGTGTGTGTGTGTGTGTGTGTGT
>CAIGQZ010001336.1:36155991-36181211 GCA_903798205.1 Danio tinwini
TGTGTGTGTGTGTGTGTGTGTGTGTGTGTGCGTGCGTGTGTGTGTGTCAGGTGGCTCTTTAAAAAAAACATTTGCTAAAAATTCTCAGAAATGGCTCTTTGCTAAGAAAAGGTTCCCAACCCCTGGCCTAGAGGGATCATCTTTCAGTTTGCCTCACGCTTCTATCGTGATGTAATCTGGCGTGCAGCAAAAGATTCACGTTTTCACAGAAACAACAATCTAAGAATTTCCGAGGATCTGTCTCCAATGGACAGAGAAAAAAAGAAGAAAACTGTGGCCTCTAGTAGAAAAAGCAAGACGAGAGAACAAGCGGGCATATTTTGTTGGAGGAAGAGCTTTTGTGGAAGGTACTGAGATATTTCCACCTTGAACTCTGCTGAACTGAACTGCTGAATTTTTCTGCAGAACGTTATTTGTTACATGTAAAAGTCGAACGTCGAACTGCACACTCTCTTAAAATATTGCACTACAACAAGATACTACTTTTTTCCCTATCGAATTTGCGATGCTCTGATATGCATACATTATTTAGGTTAAAAACTATTTCATACTATATTACATTGTTCTTAAAGTTCAGATTCAAAGTTACTTTCTGTGTTTTTATTCTATACTTTCTTTTTTTCTACTCTAAAGGTTCTATCTGTCTATTCTTTCACTTCACGTCCGAGGGCTAAGAAACCTTATCAAGCGTAAAGCAATATATTTAACAGTTTAATTCTGATTTCTATTTTTTACAAGAGTCTCATTCTGTTAAAGAGGATCTTAACTTTTGGAGATCACAATGGGGTATGGACCTACGGATGTCCCATGGAACATCAACTTCAGCTGGAGTCTGTATCCTACTTTTAAAGGGAAAATTTTGATGTCAAAGTGTGGTCCAAATGGTCAGTATGTCTGTCATTTTACTGGAAATTTCAGATATGATGTTGATTGTCACCAATCTTTGTTTCAGTCAACAAAAAGAAAATAAAACTTTTTCTTTGTAGAGTGGAAAAACGGATACTTTCCCTATTAAATAAATACCCCAATTCACTTTTGCTGTTTGGAGGACATTTTAATTAAGTTATAGACAATAATACTGTAGATGGCCTCCAAAACCTAACAACTCTAAATTCCTAAAAATGTTTATGCAAAGATTTTCCTTAGTGGACAGTTAGAGGGACACTCATTCATCCTTAAAAATGTATACATGGAGTAATAAAACTCTTTCATGTCAGTCTCGCATTGACTTATGGCTTATGTTACTCCGTAACATCTCAACAGATATTCTACCCTCAATTTTAACGGATCATAAAAGTATTATTATTAAAATTCCTCTTTCAGATGATGCTAAATTATTCAGGTCTGCTTACTGGAAACTCAACAACTCAATTCTTTCTTATGATGAAGTTATAGATAAAATCAATGACATCATCACCAAATTCTGGGTTAAAGCAAAAAAAGAAAATTATTATTTTAGTAATTGGGAGCTAACTAAATATGAAATTTGCTAATACATTTAGTAGTAGCCTGGCTAAAAAGGAAGAAATCCAATGAGAATGCAGTTATTTCTAAACTTGCTAATCTTTTGGACAAAAATGTAGAAGACATGACTGATTTCGAAAAAGCTAAACTGAATAAACAACATCATCAGTTAGAAAAAAAAAAATATATAAAGCCGAAGGAGCCTATATTAGATCACAAAGAAAAGTGGCTTTAGGAAGGGGAGCAAAGCTCTGCATATTTTTTTAGATTAGAAAGAGAGCAAGCCAAAAGAAACAATATAGTAAAACTCATGATTAAAGAGCCCCTATTATGGGTTTTTGAAAATGACCTTCCATGTAGTGTAACATAACTCTTAGTGAAGTGAAATATCCAGCTAAAGCTTAAATCTGAAAGTAGACAGTTTTTAAAACTATTGATTCATCTATAAAAGAGTCGACTCATAGTGGTTTAAATGAATCGTCTTGATAACCAATCTTCAGCCGTTTCGGCGGGACGTTGTTACGAAACATAATGGTTGCGCGCGGAGACCCGGCAAAATTCAAACCTGCGGCCCCACCCACTAACACAGCAGCAAGACGCTCATGAAGACGCTGTGTTTACCTGGATATTATTGGAAGTGTGAGGGGAAAGGAGTCTTTCAGAAATCTGCACGCTTACAATGGACGATCTATCACTGCACAGCTCATGCATTAGTTTCTGCCTCCATCTTGTAATGGACAGACAAGACACCAGGGGTGCAGGCAAAATAAGGACAAATTATTAGGTACACCGGCAGGCTGCTGAACGCTGTAAACTTTGAAGCGTGTTTCGGGCGTGTTACTAAAAAATAGCAAATCTCCTGGAAACAATGGACTCACTTCAGAGTTTTATTAATTATTTAGTAAAGAAATAGCAGCATTTCTATTGGAGGTGTTTAAAGAAATCAGAACAAAAACGGGAGACCTTATATTAACGGATAATAACCCTAATCCCAAAGCCAAATAAAGATCATCTTCTAATTGACAACTGGCGTCCAATTTCTTTGCTAAATAATGACTACAAAATCATAGCATTAGTTCTGGCCAAAATACTAAATTATACTTTAAAATCTATTATCGATGAAACACAATCAGGATTCTTACCTGACAGACATATATCAAACAATATACGTTTAGTTTTAGACATGACAGATTACTCACACCTACTCCAAAATGAAAGTTTTATATTATTCTTAGATTACCATAAAACATTTGATACACTTGAACATCAATTTCTGTTTCCGGCATTGCAAACATTGGCTTTGGTGACCCCTTTTGTAATATGATAAAAATGTTGTAAGTGAATAGTAATAGTGTCTCCTAGATTTGTCCTTAAACGAGGTGTTAGACAGGGATGCCCAGTCTAATAATAATTATTGCGCTTTTCTGGGCACTCAAAGTGTTTTACACATTGGGGGGAATCTCATCCACCACCAGTGTGCAGCATCCACCTGGATGACGCAACGGCAGCCATTTTGCTCCAGACCACACACCACACACCAGCTGATTGGTGGAGTGATGAAGCCAATTATGATATGGGGAGGGTTAGGAGGCCATGATAGACAGAGGTCAGTGGGCAGATTTGGCCAGGATTAAACCCCTACAGTCTTTTTCGAAAGACATCCTGAGATTTTTAATGACCACAGAGAGTCAGGACCTCAGTTTAACGTCTCATCCAAAAGGCGGCGCCCACAGAGCAGTATAGAGTCCCCTTCACTGTACTGGGGCAGTAGGACCCACACAAACTGCAGGTTGAGTGTCCCCTGCTGGCCTCACTAACACCACTTCCGGCAGCAACCTAGCTTTCCCATGTGGTCTCCCATCCAGGTACTGACCAGGCGCAGCCCTGCTTAGCTTCAGTGGGCAACCATGTGAGAGTTGCTGAGAGCAAGCTGCCGGAATCTCTTTGTAATTGCTAGCATATAGAGCTAGCACCATATCCCTTTATAATTGCAAAACAGTTTTTAAGTTTATTTATTTAAAAAAGTCATTTGAAAGGCATTAATATTGGAAATAAAGAAATAATCATTAGCCAATTAGCAGACAACACTGTGTTATTCCTTGAAAATGCTCTTCAAATTCCAGCTGCTCTAAATACTCTTCAGCAATTTTCTAAAGCTTCAGGTCTTCATCTTAATCTTAATAAATGCAAATTATTCCCAATCATTGCAGTTAAGAACTGTGTGACTTATTTGGGCATACAGATAACCACAGATAATCTGAGATGCTCCACAAATCTTACCCCTATCATTACAAAGACACAGAAGAGATTTAACTGTTGGTTACAGAGAGACCTTTCTCTTAAAGGTAGAAGTTTGCTGGTTAAGGCAGAGGGGTTATCTTGCCTAGCCTATGTATCTCAATCACTGCATGTTGATAAATCGACATGCAAAACAATAGATGGGATTTTATATATATTTCTTTGGAAAAACAAGCTGCATTATTTGAAGAAATCCGTGATATTAAATACTTACAATAAGTGTGGTCTAAATTATTTTTTTTAACTCTTTAAATAATACAATTAAAATTAAAACTATTTTAATGTGTAACTATGATATTCAAAAACTTCCTATCAAACTATCAAACTTCCACAAGCAGGTTCTTTTGGCATGGACTCTTATCTACAAACACAACCTTTCTCCTCACCGGTGCTATATATGGAACAATAGAAATATTTTATTTAAAAATAAATCTTCATTTTACAATCAGTGGTTCAATAATGGAATAGTACATGTTAGCCAGCTCTTTAATGAGGAGGGTCTACTGCTGAGATGCACAGAATTTCTCATAAAATACAAAATTCCGGTAACTTGCAATAACTATAGGTGCTATTCCTTCTGGAGTATACATGCTTTTTAAAAACAATACAGTATCACTAGGAACCGTTACCATTCCAGAACCAGTTAATACGCCTAGTGGGGAAATTTGTTTATTGTTCATTTATTCATTTTCTTTTCGGCTTAGTCCCTTTATTAATCCGGGGTCGCCACAGCGGAATGAACCGCCAACTTATCCAGCACGTTTTTACGCAGCGGATGCCCTTCCAGCCGCAACCCATCTCTGGGAAACATCCACACACACTCATTTACACTCATACACTACGGACAATTTAGCTTACCCAATTCCTGTTTATTGTTATAATGTTAATTTATTTACCTCGAATATTACTTCACAGAACATTTCTGTTACTCCAAAAGTAATTATTTTTGGTTTTTGATACAAACTTTAACATCTGCTTTGTAATAAACCTTATTCTGTTTTTATGCAGATTCTATATTCATAAATGTAAATATTCAAATTGCAAGCCAGTATTTATAGCATTTATAAAGATTAAAAATTACTTACAATTTCAGATTCACTTAACAAGCACTTAATTTTGCACGACTTTTAATATGTATAATCTATTAAATCTCTAAATTGCCATTATCATATTATTTTGCCCTCTTCACTCTCAATTTCTTCTCTATTATATATCTATCCTCAGATCAGATGATCTATTGATATCTCTTTCATTTTTGTTTGATTTCTGTTGTTTTTTTCCCATAGTTTATCTTCTTTCTCATATTTTATTGATACCATTGTAAATAATCTAATGATTATTATTAAAAATGATATGTACCAATGTATCTTTCTGTTATACAATAAATGATATATATTTCAATTAAATAATATATATTTCATATCGCAGCCTCTCGCGATTAGCTTATTGCAACGTTTGAAATTGCTATCGTGATTCGATTTCGATTAATTGCACAGCCCTAGTTACAGGCTTTCAGCTTTCTTCAAATAATCTTCTTCAGTGTAGAATAAAGAAACTCCTAAAGGTTTGGAACCACTTGGGTGAGCAAATTATTATTATTTTTTGTGTGAACTATCCAGGGCTTGACAATAACTTTTTTGATCACCAGCCAGTGTGGCTAGTAGTTTTCCAACATTACTAGCCACTCGCCATTTTCACTAGCCACAATTTTGTTGTTGGGAAAATATATTTTATATGCATAAATTTGACTTTGACATGATAAAATTACATGATTTAGATTTTGTGGAATGTCGAAGTTAAATAACTTCCAAGTTAAATAATGGTTAAAGCGAAAGCAACCGGTTCTGCTTACAAAAAGACCAATCTAAAGCTCTTGAAAGCAGCAGGGCTGTGGGTGCATGAACAACTTTTTGTTTAGTCTATTTGAAAGAGAACTGAATACATCAGTTGCGTTTCCAGGCACGGTTGTTTCAAGCCAGGAAGCGGGAGCGTGCATCACATCAGCTGTTGGCACGAGTGATTATCCTCTCATTCGGTAATCAACTGGCTTTCTTTTGCCCGCACAAACATGATTATATTTGTCAGTCGTGCTGCTTCTTGATTCTAAGATCGCATTTGCACGAATATTGGGCCATCCTTATTGTCGAATCCTGCTTTTAAGAAAACTACAATTTAAAATAATTTCCAACCAGCCAAAGTGTCTAGTGGAGGTGTCTGTCTAACCCGCCAGAGCTGAAATCTACCCGCATTTGGTGGGTTGGTGGGCGTTAATGTAAAGCCCTGGAACTATCCCTTTAACGTGTTTTAAAAGTAGTTTAAAACAGTTTTGATTAAATAAGACTTTTATAGTCTTGTTTTCCAAACAGTACAAAAAAATGTTCAGGTAGCTGGACAAAAAACATCCATCAAGGCTTAAAGTAGTGAAAAAAAGCATTAAAAAAATCACAGTCGGATCTGCTTTCAAACTTCAGATGGAACACTGAGAGCAGCTATAAGCAGCAGCAGCATAAAGACTTTTTTTTTATTTGCTAAACATTTCCAGTCAAATGCATAACAACAGCAGCACAAAGACTGCAGCAGTTGACGGGTGAAAATAATAGGGTGCCCATCCCTAGGCGGAGTGTGTGTAAGGCTGGGGAAGGCTTAAGGCTGATTTATACTTCTGCGTCAAGTGCACGGGTATGCTACGGCGCAGCCTACACCGAGACGCATAGCCCCTCGCTGTGGCTGACGGCGACGTTGACGCGCACCTCTCAAAAAATGTAACGCGTACACGTAGCGCAAGCTCTGTGGTCTGCTTGGTAGTGCTGACGAGTGTGGGCGAAGGTGAGAGCTGGTTCCCGCCTCAAAATGAGCAATTTGAGCCATTTGTACATTAAGGAAGTGTTTGGAAAAAACAAAACACCAGCGAAGAAACTCGACACAGAGAAACATAAACACCTACTAGTGTGAAGTGTATTGCAGAGAAACAGAAACAGCGCGCAGAAGTATAAATGCACTGCTACGCACAAGGCATACGCCGTGGGTTACGGCGATCACTTGACGCAGAAGTATAAACCAGGCTGTAGGTCACACAGATCACTTGACGCAGAAGTATAAACCAGGCTTTAGCCTCCCCCTGGCCAGAGACCACGGAAATAGCAGCAAAGAAAAAAACTGCATTAAAAACATGTAATTGGTGTAAGGCTGAATATGAATGCAATTTAATGTTGTTGATTAACAGAACACTTTAATTATTGTAAGTTTGTCAATCAAATTTAAAGTCCCTCTCCGCACAAAAATGGAACTGTCCAACCCCGCGTTTGCACTGTTGAGTGCTGTTTATAAATTGGAGTTCGCAGCAGCTCTGAAAACTAAACCAAAATAAAGTGCTGGCCAGCGGACTATTCTGATTTGCTGGTCAAGGACATAAGTGATAAAATGACAAATGAGTATTACCAGAGAGGTATAATAATATATTTTTCTGCTTTAACTTGTTTTCAGCATTAAATGAAATAGGTAGTTTCATTGTAATGTAGTAGTCTAGCCTAGTGTAGTAATCTTGTTTAGGCGATCGTTTGGAGTTTTAAATTTCAAAGGTCTGAAAAATATAACAGGACATATGTTGATCTTATTTGCAGTGTTGGGGAAAAGTAATAGGCAAACATTACAATCTTAAGTCACTTAAAAAGTAGCTAAATGTGTTACATCATTACTTTATAAGGAGAGTAATGTGAAAGTATGTTTTAAGAGTAGCTTTATGCTTATTTAGAACACTGCTTATTTGCAGTTCTTAAACATAAACTTAATTTTTCATAAATGGGCTTAATTCAGTATACTTGTACTTCACTTTATTTAATCAAATGTAGGCCTATAGATTATTTGGTTGCATTTAAAACTTATAACGGCGCCGTTTACTGTTCTTCATTCTTCACTGTTTATCATTACGGATAATGATTTTGCATTTTAATTCTGCGAAGTGTTTTCTACAGAGTTGATTAATGCAGTATAATGTCATAAAGTCAAGATATGTTTTTAATTATGTTTTAGTTTGTATTTTGAAATAATATAAATCTTTAAAATTTAAATAAACAATTACTCACGCTAATGGCTACTACTGGATCACCATTACTCAATGGCAATGGTTGCCTCTTATTTCATTGCCAATAAGCTTACCACAGCCCGCAATAACTCAAATAAACACCTAGTTTATGTTGTCATGTTCATTGTCTTTTTTGTTGTTTCTAGCTTAATAAACAAAAAATAAATTCAGTGTAATCACCACCAGCCTCCCTATCCTTAAGTAACCTCTAGAGGGCAACAGCCTATAAGTTGCCAAGTAATAGAGTGGAGGAACTATGGCGTCAATTTGTATGCAAAAACCAGGAAACATTTTAGCAGTTCCGGTTCCCTCGTCCCAAACTCAATGGGTTTTTCCAATGGGATTTCAGTTAAATCGCTTAAATAAGGTTTGTGGCTAACACAAAGTCAAGATACTTTCAAGTTTTATTCTACGACATAAAACACATCAGTTACATCACACTCTTGATTTATTAAATCGGTTACGCTTCTTTAAAAAGACAGTTGCTAACAAGTTGCTGAATGGGACTACAGGCGGTGTCGGAGACCTTATACGTCATCGAGCTGAACTGGTCTGGTGCGCAGCTCGCTTGGGTTGGGCATCTGGATTTGTCTGTCATTTAAGTATTTTCATGAATAGTATTTTATAGTTTGTAGTATTTTTCTAATTGGGAATTCATATTGTGTAGATAATGCCTTCACTTGTAAAGTTAGATACATTTTTTGATCATTTATTTTAATTAAACGATATTATGGGGATACTGCTTTTCAGTGCAGCCTGTCTCTTTTCTGCTCTCAGTAATGCAAATATGTGAATAAATGTGTAAAAAATACATGCATATTAACTGTCAATTTAACTGTCATTTGATCAAAGGATTTTTCGTAATTTTTTCTTCATCTAAACACATTTAACTCTGTCATAACTGCAATATTTACACTCCTCTTTAAAATTTATAGCAGATGTGAATGTATGGGCTGCTTTACGCTGTACTCCACGACAAAAAAATTAATATTGAATGTTGTTCTGTGTTCATGCAACTTGCAGGCATTTGACTTGTCTGAGACTTGTCCCTCACGCCTCATTTCTGTTGTCTATTACTAAGGTAAGTGGGCTGTATGCACGCAGGTGATATTTAAAAGTGTTTTATGATAATTCTATGCAGACACATTTAAACATACAGTTTTAAAACTTTTACAACAACCCTAAAGCAAAACAAATGCATTTATCACGTAAAAAACCATCCAAAAGGCACGTAGGTCTATGTGTTTTTGTGTATTTATGTGTTTATAATATGTAGCGTGGATTATAATATAATAAACAGAGAGATTAAAACTTTGTCATGGACCAAATTTCTAAAAATAAGCTTGAAAAGTTGTCGCTAGCAGGGTGGTGCTGACGTCACAGGCGAGCGCCCCAGAGCTGAGAAACTATGACATCACTTTGTAGGCCAATCAGCTGCTAGCATAAAACTGGTTCCCTCGATAAAATCCCCATAGTATTTTTCCATAGGCTTTTCGAAGATTGCAAATAATAAGCGCTGTGTTCAAACACTGTTCATTACACTTACACGTTTTGTCCAGCCGGATAATCCTCACTCGAAAACGTAACTTTTAGCACTTTTGGATCTTAAATGCAAACGCAAGAATGGAAAAGCTAACATTAGGCTACAAACGGACTACAGAGCCTTCGGTGCACTCACTTGTGACGTCAGCATCACCCTACTAACGACAACTCTTTAAGCTTATTTTTTTAGAAATTTGGTCCATGACAAAGATTTAATGTCTCTGTTTATTATATTATAATCCACGCTACATATTATAAACACATAAATGCACAAAAACACATAGACCTACGTGCCTTTTGGATAGTTTTTTTACAGGGGAAACACATTTTGTTTTGCTTTACAATTGTTGTAAAAGTTTTAAAACTGTATGTATAAATGTGTCAGCATAGTATTATCATAAGAAACGTTTAAATCAGAGTATCACCCGCATGCATACAGCCCGCTTACATTAGTATCAGAGGACAGAACTGAGGCGTGAGGGACAAGTCTATCAAATGCCTGCAAGGTCCATCATGGACACAGAACAACATTCAATATTCTTTTTTTGTCACGAAGTACAGCGAAAAACAGCCCATACAGTCACATATGCTATGAATTTTAAGGTATTCTAAGGTAAATTCTAAGTATCTTAAGTTGGCGACGCAGTGGCGCAGTAGGTAGTGCTGTTGCCTCACAGCAAGAAGGTCACTGGTTTGAGCCTCGGCTGGGTCAGTTGGCGTTTCTGTGTGGAGTTTGCATGTTCTCCCTGCGTTCGCATGGGTTTCCTCCGGGTGCTCCGGTTTCCCCACAGTCCAAAGACATGTGGTACAAGTGAATTGGGTAGGCTAAATTGTCCGTAGTGAATGAGTGTGTGTGGATGTTTCCCAGAGATGGGTTGTGGCTGGAAGGGCATCCGCTAAGTAAAAACGTGCTGAATAAGTTGGTGGTTCATTCCATTGTGGCGCCCCAGGATTAATAAAGGGACTAAGCCAAAAAGAAAATGAATAAATAAAAGTATCTTGAGTTTGTGTTAGCCACAAACCTTATTTAAGCAATTTAACTGAAATCCCATTGAAAAAACCCATTGACTTTGGGACGAGGGAACCAGAACTGCTAAAATGCTAACTTGCTTCCGGGTTTTTGTATACAAATTGATGTCATAGTTCCTCCACTCTATTTTGGGCTTAGCAGCTTTCCATCCAGATCCTCAATTCCTCATTAGTGTTTGCTGGTGTGTAACAGGTTGTTTGTGTTACCTTGTGCACTAAACACACAGCAGACTCCAGTTAGAAAAATGATAACGGTTTCCTCTTTTTTTAATGGCAAAATGTAACGAGGTATGGTTGTTTTGTGTGTTGATACTTTGATGTTGTTTATTGAACTACACTTTGCGTTTGTATTGTGAATGTGTGTGTGTATTTTATGCTTTATAATTTTGTAAATGTTTACAGTTTATTTTTTTTCTCGGTTTGTGTAGTTTTACGGTGAAATTGGCAACACATTGATCTGAATCACAGTTTAAAAATGCTTATATTTATATATTTATTGCTGAATTACAAGTTCAGTTTTCGACTGGCCTTGTAAAAAAGTAAATGATTTTGGATTCTTGAAACATTTGACTGCAATTTATTTATTTATTTATTTTTGCAAAAGGCTTGGATTATGGAATCAGAAATGACTCAAAAGTATTTAAAGTAAAGTCAAGGAATTTAATGCTTAAATCCTGCGCATCTCTTTCTCCGTTCGCCAAGCTGGAGAGGAACATAGATATATACACTAGATATCACATAGGGACTGTGAGCATGCGTCAATAGCACCGCCACATTGGTACAGTGCTCCTTGGACAAACGTCATTTAACTGCACTAGTCAAGACAGTGTGCCAATGTGAAGATGCTTGTTTTTTAGCGCTGTGTACGGGTGTAGTAACGAGCAAACAAAGAAAACAAAGCACAAAGTCATCACATTTCATAGGTAAGATTTCGGTTTTTATGTTTTTGAATGTTATGAACTTTTGTGCTTAACAAGTAATGTTATTGATGATAATACAGTCTCTTACTGCAGTGACCATAAGGCAAAGTAGCACCAACTCGCACTAAATTCTAAGCTTATGCTAGTTTTGTTTAATAAAATAAGCAAAGAATGTTATGAAATATGACAAAGACGCGGCGCTGCCAGAAACTTGTATTATTGTCAGCTAAGTAAACGAGTCGTTCATAACTGAGATTTATTCACAAACGAATCGCTCCCTCCGTCAGAATGAGACGTGAAAGCAGGAGAGGGGGTGTGTTTCAAGACATGGATTAGATCAAATGAAACAGGGAAGGAGGGTAATGCATTTCCATGCACACAAACACACGCTCTTTGTCAGGAATGCCCGTGTGGTCACATCCATCAATGTAGAAAAGTGATGTAAAATAATAATATTTCGTAATTTAAAAAAATATTTGCATACGGCCCACTGGGGAAAACTCCCGATCATAGATATACGTGTATATCTCTGGCTTTGGATGGCCACAGTCCTCCACTTCACCTTGATCCTGCATACATTTCAAAGGAGCGCTACCCTGTACTAAAATGGCGGTTCTATTGATGCATTCCTTCTAATAGACAACAGTAGGGTAGGCGACATCCAATGTATATATCTATGGGAGAGGAACTGACTGAGCAAAAGGAACGCAGAGTGGGTGATATCGAATACAGCTCTCATCTGATTGGCTGAAAGGTTACGAGTTGCCTGCCTCTGCCAGGACAGTCTCAAAAATACACACACGTATCCAGCGGGAGTCGTACGTGAAAGAGGATTTGCACATTCTCATTCAGGATGAACTCGCAAGATTTAAACATTCAAAACTTTTTGTACACTCTTATACATTTGCAAACGTTGCATTTGTGAAACGTATTTTATGAATATGTATTTTTATTCTGTGCACGTGAATTGTTTTGGTGAATATATATAAATATTTTACGCATGTGAATTTGGTTTTATGCACGTGAATTAGGCTACGCATGTGTACATCGTGTCTTTTGCGTGAAATACTTTAGATACTAATCTCGCTCCATATTGGATACTCAAAAAATGTTTTAAAATTTCTGGCCTCGCCCCTGGCTGCATATCGAAAGTGACATAGCCACATGACTAAACAACAAAGACAACATCAACGCTTATAATGCCAGGTCTAAAAGGAGGATTTTGCTGCATAAGGTAGGGCAGTGGCTATTATTTATATTGACTGCCATGCCAAAACACATTTTTGTTTGTTAGCCAGAAGGCTACCATTAATCTATAATATAACATAATATAATATATACAATTTATTATTATTATAAATATTAATATAGATTAGTGGGTTAGTTAAACCACCAAACTGGAAACACACTGTGCAGCAAACACCAACAAAGCCCGAACTATCAAATCAAGACGGATTTGTAAAAGTAGCTACTCACCAATCAGCCCTCCCACCATAAAGAAAACCGCCTGGAATAACATGAGAATCACTCCCACAATCACCAACTTTTTGGTGCTCATATTCTCAATAACTGCTCCAGCCATTTTCAAAGTGCGACGGTTGAAAAGAGGTGCTATTTGTGTAGTAACAATGTTTCGGTCATGTGTTATTGACCAGGAAAATACGATTCTGAGAATCTGTTGCTAACTTTACTGAACTGTCCTAGTTCGGGATTGAACGCGTTGCGCGCTTTATATGGAACTATAGGGGAGCGACCACGTGACCCGCCCTGCATCAGGAACGAGGAAAGTGCGAGGAAAGTGAACGGACGTCACAGGGCCAGATTTGAGAAACTTGATTTCATTTGAAGACTGTGTGTATGTGTAATATTTGTTTAATATTTTGATACAAAAGCACATTTCATGTCATTTCAGTTCTTCTTATGTCTGTACATGCAGCAGAATTGACAATAAGCTTTGAATTTAACACTGTACATGTGTGGACTGGTCAAAGAAAATAAGTGAATAAATGATTATTTAACTTTTTTAATATTAATGATATATTAATTATTCTGTAGCAGTTTTAATAATGTCAATCAATAATCAAATAATAAACTAATTTTCAACAATAATAATAATAGTTAAAATAAAAATATATTATTGTACATTAATAATAAAAGCAATTAATTGCATTGTTTATAGTTTATTCATCCTAATTTATTATTATTGTTATTATTATTATTAGTAGTAGTAGTAGTAGTAGTATTATCATGCAGGTTTACAGTTTTCAAACTTCATCCTTAATAATAAATTATTATTGATCATGATATTCTAATTCTCTCTCTCTCTCTCTTTCTCTATTTGTAAAGATAATTGAATTTGAAAAATTCATTTTATTACAATCAATACAAAAATTGTGTACAATACTTTTAAAATCTCAAAATAGGTTCTTATAGAAACATACATACATAACCCATGCTGAAAAAAAACATTTACAAACACAATTCAATCCTACTTCCTTACATGAACATTATTATAAAATACTCCATTACTGCAAAAAAGTGCAAATATCTCCTCCAGCTTAAAACATTTCTACAACACCATTTAAATTAAAAAAATAACAAATCATTTATAGCTTTGAAATAATTGAAACCTGTGATTACTCTTGATTTTTCTCTCTCTCAAGTCAATTCAATTTAATAATTGTTTTATTGGCATGACAAATGTTACAAATGCATTGCCAAAGCATTTATAAAGTTTACATTAAAAAAGAACATGTATAATAAAAAAAAGCATAGTTAATACAGTAAATAGTAGTAGTAGTAGTAGTGGTTGTAGTAATAATAATAATAATAATAATATTATTCATATATATCAATACAAAAAAATAATAGATCAGAATAAACTACATTTAACAATCAACATTTTCAGACAAAACAGTAGTAAAAGCAATAATAATCTGTGTGTGTGTGTGTGTGTGTGTGTGCAAGCGCACCACTGTTGTTTTTATAGGTCTCCTCTCTCTTTTTTGTGACAGGCATTAATGTATTTTGTCGCTAGAAGGACACAGTCAGTTTTTCCCCTATATACATTGCAGTTGTGAAGAATTTGAGGTTTCTGTGGCAGATGTGGCTCTCTCTAGGTTGTTGGTTCTCTCTCTGCAACAGAAGATGATGAGACTTTCTACAGAACATGCACTGACAGGCTCTTAGCTATGTGGCTAGAATTATGCAATTCTGAGAGAAAGAGAGAGAGAGAGAGAGAGAGAGAGAGAGAGAGAGAGAGAGGGAGAGAAGGAGAGAGAGCCTGAGAGCGAGAGAGCCTGAGAGAGAGAGCTCCCATGCAGGACATGACAATAACACAGAGCTGCTGCTTCACTCCAGCCTCCTACTCCTGCTAATCCAAATTGCCACCTTGGAATTATAAGGTTCCATCTGCATTCTGACAGATTTTGAGATACTGAGCTTCAAAGTTTTTGCATTCCATATAGCAAACAGTATGTGTGTTACATTTGTTTTTAAATAAAAAGTCTTAAAATGTAAACAACTTATGAAAAAACATCACAATGTAAAAAAGTCATTTAATAAGAATGTCAATAACTCAATTTTGACAAAAATGTCAGATAAAACCTTATAATTCTAAGGTGATGAAATGTTCAACTCTGAGGTGGGAGTAAGTGATGATAAAAGAGTTTTTATAATAATTTTTTAGTTATTGTGATTAAAATAATTGTTCTGCTGTTTAAGTCAAGTAAGAGATTATTTTTTGTTTCAGGTCATTTAATTAAGGTTAATTAACTTGCCTAATATGTACATATATTCAGCAGTTCGGTTTACATCAAATAAAAGAAGCAGAGTAATCCACTAAACAAGGTTTTATTTATCAAGACAATAGCAAATGTTTAAATCAATAGTTCTTCCAAAAAATATTTACTCACTATTTACTTAAGTAGTTCTAAAAACAGATCATTTGTAGAGAGCTGAAAATCTGTAACCATTGACTTCCATAAACAAATCCAACAAACAAACAAAATGCTTACGTGTTTTTTTTTTTTAGCTTTCTTCAAATTATATTCTTTTGTGTTCGACAGAAGAAAGAAAATCATAAAAGTTTGGAACAAGTAGGAGAGCAAATGATGACAGAATTTTTTAATTCTTGGGTTAACTGTCCCTTGAAGAAAAAAATGAATCGAGAATGAAATGAGTTTATGAGAAATTCAGGGAAGCCGAATTAATAAAATAGATAGAAATCTGTATATTAGCATTTTTCTGCATTTTGTAGTTCACATTTTTATTTGTTCTTATTTATTTATGCTTTTGAATTGCATTATGAGACCTTGATCTTTCTTCCAACAACTTTTAACCCTAAAAAAAGTTTGAAAAAGTAACTTATTAAAAACTGTAAAAGTTTAAACTGATATATTGTCTGGGTAGGTGTTGTATATTATGGCACAAAAGGCTTGTAATAAGCTGGCAGTACTTTTTTCTGTTACCTTACAGACTTATTTCTCTCTCTATATATTGTTTCTTATATATTATTTCAAACTACTAAAATGACAATAAAAGTCACTCTGAATTTTCAAAATTAAAAGCCGACAGAGCACAGAGATCAGAATTCCATAATGCAATTCACCACCGTAAATAAATGAAAAGCACTTGACTTGTGAATAACAAAATATGGGAACTGTAAATTAGCACAGTGGTTCCCAAAACTGGGGGTTGTTATGAGATGGAACGCAGGGTTGCAGGGTTGCATCAGGCCGCCATTATTAACAGTGAAATCGAGGCTGCGGTGGGAAGAAACCTGGAAGTATCGCCTGAGTCACACAGGAATATTGTGTGCCTGGCTGTATATCTTATTAGTGAAAAGAAAGTCCCACAAATTTATCATTTCACCGCCTTCCGAGTGACCCGAAGGTTCGTACTGAATGAATAGTGAAAATAAAAAGGCATATCAGACCTCATTTTCAGCTAAATTAAGGGAAATGGCACTACTCAGCAAACATTTTCTTTCCCAAATACACATTTTAGATGCCATTCATCAAACTCAAGTTAATGAACTGATTCTTTCACTATATTAGACTTGTCACGATACAAAATTTCAGTAATGAAATAAAAAAACACCCATTTCTTGTTAACTTTCAAGGGCTGTGGATGGCGTTCTTAAACAGCGCTGATTGGCCATTGTGTTCACGTGCTCAACAGAAATTACTATGATTGGCTATGAGGTCATCAGTTCACCAAACTCACCGCTGTTTACTGAATGCAAACACAGACGAGCGATCCGCTGATGAATTGACTGATCTTCACGACTTTAAAACAGTCCAATGTCCGTCTGTGTGTTTTCAATCTGTGAATAGCAGCGAGCTGATAACCTTCACAGTCATTCTGTTGAGCACTGGTGAATACTATGGCAAATGAGTTGTTTATGAGCGCGCTCAGTGGAGCTTAAAAGTTAGCGGGAAATGGACGTTTATAAAACTTTAGCACTGGGACAACACTGTTACAGACAACGTGAAGATGTGCTACAGAGGACTGCATTGTTTTATCGCTCACCGGGTTACACATAGGCTGAAGCAGGGAAGCGTCCCCACGCTGTGTACCTGCTGCCATGAACTGAAGCCTAGGAGGACACTTCAGTGTATTCCTCTTAAAGAGATTGTGATGTTGTTGGATGCCGTATATGCTTTTAATTGATTAAAATAAACGGAATGGAATGATATTAAAGTGATGTTTACACCATTTCTGCATTTTTAAGTCATGGATGAGGATCAACGCCAACTCACCCAGGCTGGAAACCAGCTCGAGCCCGAAGCTACAGTGAGAGGCTGAAGGCCAATTCGTTCAACAGCAGCAAGGATTTTTTGCCGACTACAATCGCCATCCCCGACAGCTACAAATCTCCACCTACCTTCACCAGCATCTTCGTATGCTTCAGCAACATCTTCACCAACCATCACCAGAACTATGACAGCAAACGAACTCCGCCAAAGCATTACAGACACCGCTTTCTCCATTCCAAGTCGATCGACTCTACACCTTATCGACCCCCCCCCCCCCCCAAGAACACTAGGAACACCCGCTCCCACCACGCCCCTTAACCCCTTCCCAGCTTTTCTCCGCCAGTCTCTAACCAACCAGGACCAACAAGGAAAGCAACTGGAAAAACCAAGAACCCCAAAAAACCACAATCTCAACACCTCCAAGATAACAGGAGCATCACAGAAACTACATCCACACAAACCAAGGACAATAACCTAGAAATCTGCTCAACCCTGCAAAGCAGCGCCACTTTCCTTTGGCCACAAGCGCCCCATTCCAGCGCAACCTCTAGTCCTCCTTCTCATGATACAAATCCCTTACAGTTTTCTCTTCCCTCCAACCATCCACTTTCTTCGACCCACATTACACATCTGCCGTTCCAGTCTCCACTCCACCTCCGGTCCCAATACATCACTGGAATTTCTAGGCATCAACCTAGATTCAAACTAATTCCAAGCTTCCTTACCTAAGGAAAAAAAGGGCTGCATAATCTCATTATCCTACATATTTTCGGAAAAACAAACTTGCTCAAAGCGCGAATTACTGTCCATATTAGGACATCTAAATTTCGCCATGCGCATTATTCCACAAGGACGCCCCTTCGTAACTCACCTTCTCCAACTGGCAGCATTGGTCCCCGGATTAGATTTTTTCTATAGAGATCTAATAGAATCCCCCATTGATATTCACCTATACACAAACGCTGCCCCTCCATAGGGTTCGGGGGTAATTACCAAGGTCGTTGGTTCGCATCCTCCTGGCCCCACCCCACCCACTCATCAACAATCATCAGCATTATTCGAATTATACCCTCTAATAGCTGCTTCCGTATTGTGGGGAGATAAATGGTCCGCCTCCTGGCATTCTAGTTCATAGCAATAATGAAGCCGTCGTTCAGTGCATTAATAAAAAGTGCTCACACTCTCCCGCAGTAATGCAGCTACTCTGCCGCCTCATTTGGATCTCTGCCAAAAAACTATTTATCATAACAGCTAATCATGTACCAGGTTTTCAAAATCAAATTGCCGACTCTCTCTCTCGTTTTCTGTTTCAGAAATTTCGAATGCTCGCACCAAAAGCAGACCAACATTCGCATCCAGTGCCTCCTTATTTAGAGATGATATTCCCATAGACCACCCCGTGCATCACCTGCACCAAACATCCATTTCCCTTATTATGAATGCAGTAGCTCCCAGAACTTTACAAACATAATTTACAGCATGGAATGCATTTAAACATTTCCATTCCCTTCACAACACATCATTTCCAATTTTTTCCTTGCTCACAATCACTTCATTTATCACATATCTCCATTCATACAAAAACTTACAAGCCAGCTCCATCAGAAGCTATTTAAGCAGCATTCAATTCTTTCACAAGTTAATACATGGCTCTACATCAGATTCCATAGTGAATACGCAAACCAGCCTTCTCATTAAAGACATTCAAAAAGCCCACCCCTCCCTCCCAGACTCTAGGCTACCCATCACACCATATACTGTCCAAATGCATTTCCACCCTCCGTAAAGGCTATTTATCCACACACACAGATCATACCCTAGACGCCATGTTCATACTTTCTTTTTTCAGATTCCTTAGATGTTTAGAAATTTCCATAACTTCAAAATTCGAGCCCAGCATCCATCACACTATATCAGATCTAGCTTTGATTGATGGGGAAACAATATCCTTCCTCATTAAACAAAGCAAAACAGATAAATCCCGCAAAGGACACCTCATTTACATTTTTGACATCCCCTCTTCTACACTCCCATTCCAAACACTCCTAGCATACATGCATTACAGGAAAATCCTCAGTCCCACCCCCTCATCCCCCCTCTTTGTAGATGACTCATCCCACCCAGTAACACGCTTTTGGTTTCAAAAACACCTAAATGCAGTCCTTCGCCTTTCAGGCTTTTCATCAGAATCTTACTCCAGCCACTCATTTAGAATTGGAGCCACCACCACTGCAGCACATAAAGGACTATCACAACAGAATTGTCTAAAGAAAAAAATTGTCTTTAAAAAAAAAATAAGATATTTTATTTACAAGCTAATAACCTTTTCATTATCTATAAAATGAAACTTCTGAACCTAATAGAAAATGCCTGATAGAAAATGCTTATTTATAAAAATAAAAAAAGGTCTGATCGATTTAGAGGGTTTTGCATCTGAACTCTTCATATAGATGGATGGATGGATGGATGGACGGACGGACGGACGGACGGACGGACAGACAGACAGGTAGGTAGGTTGGTCGGTCGGTCGGTAGGTAGAAGAAAAAATATTATCAGGCATAATCTGAAAATTTCCTTGCTCTGTTAAACATAATTTGGGAAATATTACAAAAAAAATTCAAAGGGGGGCTAATAATAGGAAGGTCATAATTATTAGGCCCCCTTAGATTTTTTTTTATATTTCCCAAATGATGTTTAACAGAACAAGGAAATTTTCACAGTATGTCTGATAATATTTTTTTCTTCTGGAGAAAGTCTTATTTGTTTTATTTCAACTAGAATAAATGCAGTTTAAAATTTCTTTTTAAAAACTATTTTAAGGTCAAAATTATTAGCCCCTTTAAGGTAATTTTTTTCCATAGTCTACAGAACAAACCATCATTATACAATAACTTGCCTAGTTACCCTAACCTGCCTAGTTAACCTAATTGATCTAGTTAAGCCTTTAAATGTCACTTTAAGCTGTATAGAAGTGTCTTGAAAATATCTAGTGAAATATTTTTTTACTGTCATCGTGGCAAAGATAAAATAAATCTGTTATCAGAAATGAGTTATTAAAACTATTATGTTTAGAAAAGTGTTGAAAAAAATCTTCTCTCCGTTACACAGAAATTAGGGGAAAAAATAAACAGGGGGGCTAATAATTAAGGGCGGGTAATAATTCTGACTTCAACTGTTTGCAGTGATTTAAAAGATAGGTTGTCCCATTTGGGGTTTAACATCAAATTAAATTAGAAAAAGTGATTTTACATACACAGAGTTCATATGAAATACAAGTAAACTGTTCACTTTTGTGGAAAAAAAATGCCAAACATGGGCTAAATAATTTCCTGAACTGTCATTCATTCTTATGGGCTGGAATTGATTGATTGGCTGATTAAATCAATCAATCAATCAAATATGTGTTGGCTGTTATATTAACAGGACTAAGGGATCATTCACACTGAATGCGTCTTTGCTTCTAACAAAAATGACACGTAATGCTTTGGAATGGTTTAAAAAAAAAAAGTTCAGCATAAAGCTTGAGGGTATCTGGACAGAGCCATTGAGCGCCTGTAAACAGAAACTTGCAATGGTTGCCCCGCCTCCAAGTTCCATTGGTCCAATCAATGCAGTGTATCTGACAGCTATGTTTCCATTCAAAAAAGCAAATTCAATTTATGCGCAAAACTGTCAAAGTCAAAGACGAGTAAAGCAAGTTTTACAGAACGAGTCAAAGAAAACAAAATTGTCAATTCCTGATTAACTGGCAGAAAATATCAACAGTAAAAACAGAATTTGCTGCAGTACGAGAAGCTGCGTCAATCTTTTCCCTATTTAATAAACGACTTGCGCCTCAGAAAAAGATGCCGACATGCAATGAAGCCGTGGTGGCGTTTAAAGGCATAAGATGTGGAGCACAGACACTCCACAGTTCTGGAGGTCATTAATAATATAACACTAACACTGAAACAGTTAAGGCATTTTAGATTGACCAAAACAACATTTTAGATGTTTTACAATGCGCGCAGCCTGCTGGTTTGTCCATTCACACACATTTTTATCATCACATAATCACTTATAACAAAATCACCTGTTTCCATCGTAGTTTATGCGCATCTTTTTTTATTGAATAAAAAGTTTATTCTACTCAGTTATGCGCATATGTTTTTTATGCATGTTTTCAAAATTAATGCGCATCTTGCCGTTATGCATTATGGATTTTTTATGTGCATATCCTAAATGCGCATAAAAATAGGGGAATGGAAACGTAGCTAGTGATGAGCACAGCATCTAAAAAACACAGTACTCATGTGTGCAGCGTTTCAAAAACACAAGAAGTGAGCATAACTGTCATACACTTCCATCAGGCATGTGTTTACATTGAAAAACAATAGAAAAGTAGCATATTGAAAAATAAAAACTAATAGAAAATGAATGACCCCTAATTCCTAAAGGGATAATTGATCCGAAAATGATGTCCTTTTCATTTTTGAGTGAAGTATCCCTTTAAATCCTGAGCTTGCCAGGGGACTTTTGCTCTACAAAACCAATCTTCATTCCCTAAAATGGCAAAAACACTTGAATTATTTGATTTGTTAGAAAAAAAAGTAGATATTTATATTTAGTAAATAAGTAAATAGTAGATAATAAGTAGAAAAATATGTACAGTGCTCAGCAAATATGAGTACACCCCTCACAAATCTCTCATTGAAATAAATATTTTCTATAGGACACTTTACAATATTATATTTGTGCATATACATTAGTTTAGTCGATACTGAAGCCAAATCTGGAGCTTATCTAACAAAATAACTGACAATAATGGTTTAAAAATTAGTAGCCCAAATTTATATGTTAGGAAAAATATTAAACATCATTTTCAAAAATAGCTAAAATCAAGAAAAACATTACATATTTACAATTTAGTTGAAATGTTGTAGTTTGAATATTATTTTTTGCAATACTTTGCATGAATTTAAATGTATTATCTTTCCATTTCTAAGTATGTTCTGTAACTAAAATATTATTTTAATAAATATATCTGTTAATAAATCTGTTTTGTTCAAATGCACCAATATATATTACCCATATTCACTGTGAAATAGATAATAATATAAATTTTTAAAATGGCATGTACTCATATATGCTGAGCACTATATATATTAAAAAAAGAAGATGGGCATTTGTACAAAAGGATGCCTGCAATACAAGTTATTCGGTATACGGCAAATATTTAGCTTCACCCCAGTGTCATTACAATCATCCTATTCATATTACATTTCAGTGTGTGTGTCTTCTGTAAATCACAGTAAAAATGTGTTAGCCTTTAGTTTATGCTCAGAAAAAATACATACATACAAAGACAAGGCACTTTCAAACTACCAAAAGAACAACCATCTTAAAGCTGTATTACACTTTAATCTTGTCTTTGACTCCTGTTTGTCAGTATCTGGATTGTTACTGACCTCTACAGCGCGAGTGGCTTTAGAAGAGCTCTGCCGGATGTGGAAGAGACGCGTGACGGCCGCCTTAGTCTGGCCATCTTTTCGTGATGTCCCTCCAGTATGAATAATCATTGGTTTGCCCTTAAACAGACTCATCAGATGAGGAGGTTCCTGACCCTGTGTCACTCGCACCTAAGCAGCGGATTTAGAAAAAAAAATGATATATATGTGTGTATTTTACATCTACATTTAGTCATTTAGCAGATGCTTTTGTCTAAAGTGACTTACAATTGAGGAGGCATTGAGTGATTCAACAAGAAGAGGCAATACACACAAGAAGTGCTAATAATACAAATACAATGCAATTAGGTGCTAGAGTAAGGGGAGTGTTTTTTTGTTAAGACAGAGAAGAGTGTTTCTACAGGTGGTTTGTCAAGACCACTCACCTGTGTGAAGCACACTTCATAAATGCACAGTGTTTGTTTGTTTGTTTGTTTGTTTGTTGGTTTGTTTGTTTGTTTGTTTGTTTGTTTGTTTGTTTGTTTGTTTGTTTGTTTGTAAGAAAGTGTCTGGTGCAAATATGCACAAAACTGGTGGAAGTGTCAGTTGAAGTGCAGAGAGATGAAAGAGTGTGTTTTCTACAGGTGGTTTGTCCTTTTAGCATATGTTTACTGATGGTACATATGACTACAGCTGGATTAAAATTGAAACAAATGAATCCATATGAATTGGGCAACGTTTTATCAAAGAATATTATTGCTTACTGCATTAAACACATGTAATTCACATGTAATGCACAACATATGGTTAACACATGCTAGAACAAATCTCTCTTTTTCATGCATGCCTGAGTGTAATTTGTGTTTCAAAGACTAACTAAAGCCTCATGGGTTTGGAATGCTATGGTGGTGTGTAAATGATTAAAAATGTTTCATTTCTGGATGAAGCAACTTGCATTTAAAAAGAAAGTTCACCCAAAAGAAACTTTCTCACTATTTTCTCACCCTTATGTGGTTCCAAACCTTTGTGAGTTTCTTTTTTTTTTTTTGTTGAACACAAAAGAATATTTCGAAGAATGTTGGAACCGGTGTCCATTGACATCCATGGTAGGAAAAACAAATACTATAGAAGTCAATGGTTACCAGTTTACAACATTTTTAAAATATCTTCTTTTGTGTTCAACAGAAAAAAAAAATTCAAACAGGTTTGTAAGTATGTGACATATTTTAGAGTTTTAAATGATCTATCTCTTTCAAAGCCTTTCATATCATGATCGTCCTCTAGTGGCTACTAACCAAAATACAGCTAATGTTGGATTCTAAGTCACAATGGTTTATACACAATGGGGAAAATATAAGAAAGGAAACACTTAAACTATCCCAAACTAATTATCATGTGGGTTTTTCCTCTGTGCATTATATAAAATTTTGGTAGCTAACAAATGTTTAGATATCAAATTTAGATTTTGGGAAACGAATTAGTGGCTTGCTGAAATTCAATTTATAATTCATTCATTTATTTTCCTATCGGCTTAATCCCTTTATTCATCAAGGGTCACCGCAGCGAAATGAACTTATCAACTTATCCATCATATGTTTTACACAGTGGATGCCCTTCTAGCTGCAACCCATTACTGGAAAACTTTATGATAATAGGCATGGGACGATAACCGGTTTCAAGGTTTACCGCTGTTTGGAAAAGTCAAGGTTTTAATACCGCTAAAATGTTCTGTTATACCATCCCCAAGGTATATGTAAGGTTTTTTTAATGTATTTTTTTATGTGTTGTAAAGAAATACGTGTTTTTAAAACTAATGAACAGAGCAGAAGTCAATGATTTATTTGAACTATTTAGCCTGACATGTTTACTGCTACAAAATATTATAAATATTTCTTAAAATAAAAAAAATTGTGCTCAGTGGGGAAATAATTTTTTTTTCATGTTTTGTTTTACCCAGACATTTAAAAAGTACTTTTTTTGAGCAATAATCAAAATACCGTGACACTGTGAAACCGTGGTATTTTTATCCAAGGTTATCATACTGTCAGAAACTTTTACCGACCTATGCGTATATCATACATAACAAATCTTTTTGTCAAATCTGTTTTCTGCACTGTTAGTCATTCTGTGGAATTTGGTGGGTCTGTTTTCAGTGTTCTCTAGATAAAGGTTAGTTGTACTACCGTTTCAAAGTTAGGGATCAGAAAAGACTTTTACAGTATAAAACATTAGTTTCTATTTGAAAACAGACATGCTATACAGTTCAATAAAGAAAACTGAAAACGTTATTTCAAGGTTTCTAGAAAAAATGAAGCCATTGAAACATTTTCAACATTTGCAATATAATAATAATATAATATAATATATATATATATATAGATGTTCATTTCGCGGTTCATTCCTGATTAATAAAGGCACTAAGCCGAAAAGAAAATGAATTATAATATATGATTAGTATTATATAAATAATATAATTTAAATAAAAAAATCTATTCTCAAAGTTGGGTTAGGAGCTGGGTCTATTTTACGCAAGCTATGATGACTTCCACCTTGACATTTTAGCACGGATGTATACCTGACCGGTGAGCCGTGCAAAGTAGTTTGGCAGTTTCACTTTAACTCACAAACATTTCATTCATGCGCTGTGACAAACTGGGGTATTAGATGCAAATAAGGAGTAAAAACTGGTGAGTGTGTTATT
>CAIGQZ010001336.1:36182937-36200106 GCA_903798205.1 Danio tinwini
ATATATATATATATATATATATATATATATATATATATATAGAGAGAGAGAGAGAGAGAGAGAGAGAGAGAGAGAGAGAGAGAGAGAGAGAGAGAGAGAGAGAGACTGATCAGTTTTCTATCAGTCATCATAGATGATGATCAGTCATTATTTATGTGACAGAGTCAGTATAGCAAATACTTGATTGCTGGCCTTGCTGAACGATCTAAATTGGACAGTTTTAATGTATATAATGGATTCATTTATAATAAAGGAAATATTAGCAAGTTAATATGTTATAGGCAATAATACATCTTTATATGTAATATTTTTTTTACATTTAATAAATGTGAACACTATATTGTACTCAAGCGATTTAATAGTATTTGCTTAATTTTCTAATAAATTTTTAATTAATGATTTCCCACATTAAATACTATAAAATATATTATACTAATATCAAATTTATAGTAAGTAAAATATTATTTTTATACCTTTAAGTTTTGGTAATTTGTGGTAATTATAGTTGCAATAAATTTAACAATACAAAAAATAACTGTTAATAATAATAATAATATATATATATATATATATATATATATATGCTGGATAAGTCGGCGGTATATATTTATATAGCAACTACAGTTTAGTAAAAATCGTAGTTTAAATCAGTTTATAACTATATTAATTTGTAATTATTATCTATAATATTTCATTTTAATGTGACACATTATTACTTGTTTTTAATATTTTACAACAAAACTATTTTAACCAAGTATGACAACATTAAGATCCTGAATTATACATTTAATCCTACAATTAGACAGTCTGTTATGTTTTCTTTGAGTATGTGAACAAAGTCATGTGTTTAACCAATTATTTTTATTTACATAATTTGAGTTCAGAAACTGCAGAGATGTTAAAGTGATCGTTATGATATAATAATGAAATAATGACAGAAATGGGAAACCATAAACTTTTCATAGTCTGATGAATGGCAATCGTAGCACGGACAGTCTCGATCGCAATATTTGTGAAATACAGTAGGTGGCGATAATGCTCCTAAGGAGTTAGTTAGTTACCATATATGGTTTGCCTAGATTGTGTGCGCTAAATTGTGTGTGCCTGAAACATGTGTAGTTCTGCGGGCCTGCAGCTGGATATATCTCGAAAGTGCAGCCACTCTTCTCCACCACTGAGCTATACCTTTAACTTGGCTAAATATTGATGCCATGTGTTGATTTGTCCTCAAGGTGTCAGTGTTGCGATAAAAAATACACCAGATTGTATAAAACACAAAGACGAGCGGATAGCGATGTAACTGAGTTACCAAAACTGTTCACAAATGTTCATATTGACGATCCACGTAATTTTATTTTAAATATTGACTGCGTGTACTGCATTTTTTTACTTTTAGAATTGTTTAATTTAAAATGCTTACATCCCCCAGCCCCATTTATTTAAATATATTTATGTAAATTTTATTTTTTTTTGCATTTTGTAGCCTATGTGTTGGTATATGCTACGTAATAACGTAATATTGTCATTTATCTCTGCTTCCCTTTGCCCTGGCATGCCACTGCTAAGTTCCAAGGTTAAAAACAACGTCACCCAATTTGCCCGGCCTTGCCCCCGACAACTCCCATGAACGAATCAGAGCCGCGGCCACTTGTACGTACAGGTGCTACAACCAATTAAAATGCTTTTTGCTTACCCACATTTGCATGTGTCCAATAAGGATTAATATGTAAATACTTGTTCTCATAACTCCTTTCAGCGAAATGAAATCTAATGTAACGCCTCGCAAAGTCATATTTAGCCGGTGACAGCCACAGAAAGAACACCAACGAGAACTCTTGTGGATTTAACATTACCCAAATCACAAAGGAAAGATTTTCAAGTCCGTTCTGGATTTTACATGCAACATGACTTTTGAGGAATTTAACGGAGATTACTCTATTGAAAGGTGAGTTTGCTAAATGCATTTATTTAGGCAATCGAGCACGTTTATAGTCATTTTACCAATAACTTAATAATGTACGGATAAAAAAATAGAGAGAGAAGCTATAAAATGTCATACTGTTTTGATTTGAAACACAATGCTATATTTTCCCATTATGAAACATAATACAAACATGTCAAACGCATGAACCGGGTGAGGCACAAGCCTCAGCTCACGAGACTCCAGCAATAGTCTCACGCGACCCTTCGTGCACTTTGTAGTTTGTGTTTAGGTTTTTTTGCAAAATAATATTTTATTCAATGCTTTGTCTTATTTTATGCCGAGTTGACTTGTTAAACTAATAACGTGTAAACTAAGTGCAAACTGCTCAAGTCGTTCTCGAGACGTCATTATTATTTTATCACTTATTAATTTATCCAAAATTGGTGCTTTTCCAGGATGGACTCAGTGATTAAGGCTCTGGAGGAGGTCCTGCGCTCCGCATTACCGCAGGGATGTGTCGTTCACAGTCGGTGTTTACGAGGCTGCAAAGTCCCTCAACGTGTAAGTTGACTGTCATTGAACGTAAACGCCGCTGCAACAGGTGCGCCAAATACAGTTAATCAGTCTAAAACTCAACTCAAATCTCAACTTATCCATTCAGGGACCCTGATAACGTGGTGCTGTGTATCCTGGCCACTGACGACGATGATGTGAAGGATGTGGCACTTCAGATTCACTTCACTCTCATCCAGGCTTTCTGCTGCGAGAACGACATCAACATCCTGCGCGTGAACAATACGCGCCGCCTCGCGAACATCCTCGGGGGCGCCGGCATGCACGGGAGCGAGCAGATGGACTTGCACTGCATTCTGGTCACGGTAAGTTGATTGCACGTGTTTGTAGACATCCCGATAGGCTGATAAAGTCTAAGCAGGACAGTAAACAGCACATAAACCACTCCTCTAGTTACTTGTCAGGACATGTTCAGGTGAAACTGCCTCATGACACCCACACAAGCATGTAGTTGGTACTCATTCATATGCAAAACAGGAGATTCTTGACTTAAAGTTTCAGCTTGCTATTTGAATTGGCTTTGCTGCACTGGAATCAAACGGGTGCAACATAATGGATTTATTCTTTAATAAGAGGATGAAAGCATTGAATAAGATTAGCATACTCCTAAAATCACTGACTGTTTGTTTTTGATTTCTTTTCCTACTCAAGATTTGTACTTGGGATTGTTAAGAAATTGTATCATCTTGCAGTAGTAAAATGCTACTTCTTACATGTCATGTGATATCGTAAAATTTACTATAAATGATGTCAATGCACAATATTTACAAATCTAAATAATTTCATCCTCAAGTAAACATCTCTTTTCAGATGACTTGTCAATCTCATGAGGTCGACCAATAGTAAACCATCAAATGTTTAATGTCTTGTCCAACTTTTGTGCATCAAGGATGTGCATCATAATTTGGAATAAATCATGTACATATTTAAAGAGATGTATGTAGGATGAATTTATCGTGTATTTACACTACAGAGATCAACTTCAAAAGGTAAGCATTTATCTTTTACATACAGATAACAATACAACTAAAATTATTCATGCATTATATTATTATATTATGCACAGTGCTCAGCATATATACGTACACCCCTCACAAATCTATCTTAAACATTATATTTTTAATAGGAAGCTATATAATATTATATTTGTGCATATACATTAGATTAGTCAGTACTAAAGCCAAATCTGGAGCTTATCTAATAAAAATTATTTACGATAACGGTTTAAAAACTAGCACACCCAAATTTATATGAGATAGAAAAATAATAAATACAAATAAATAAAAAAAGAGGAAAAATCAGGAGAAGCTAAAAGATTGAAAAATTTAGTTGAAATTTTCATCATTAGTTGAATATTTTTTGCAGTATTTTGCTTGAATCTATTTGTATTATTTTTAAATTTCTAAATATGTTTGGGGACTAAAATATTATTTTAATAAATATATCTGTTTAATAAATCTGTTTTGTTGAAATGCACCAAAATACATTGCCTATATTCACTGAGAAATGGATAAAAAAAATTCATTTTTAAAATGGGGTGTACTCAATTATTCTGAGCACTGTATTACATAAAAAGTGTGTGTGCATAAATTTCCTTTCGAAGTAACTACTTAAAGGGATAGTTCAAAACCTGTTGGCTTTCTTTTTTTTATCACAAAGTAAGATGATAACACTTTAGCTTAATAAACAATTTTCACTATGAACTACTGGCTTATTACCTGCCTATTAAGATGTTTTTTAAGAGTTCCAAACCAAAGATTGTATTCTACATCCCTAATTTTACCCAATATCTAAACCCAACTATTAATAAGCAGCTAATTAGTAGTTTTATGAACGAATAGCTTTTGTTAATGTTTTTTTCTAAAGTGTGCATCCAGAAAGATATAATCAAGAACTTTGGGGGAAAAACAGCCTGTTCATTCTTCAAAATATCTTGTTTTGTGGTTAACAGAAAAATTGCATTCAAAATCCACTAAATTAAATGATGAATAAATTTTCATATTGGGGTGAACAAGTGTCTTAAACAGATTTCAACAGTATTTAATCGCATCTCATCTTCTGCTGTTTCCCAGGTTCCACATGCATCCACATGGAAGAACCCGGCTCTGGGAAAAGTGAACCGTTTCTGCAGAGAGAGCCGCTGTATGGATCAGTGGGTGCCCATTATCAACCTTCCAGAACGATGAGGAGAACTGAAACCCAAAATTGGGTGTAAAAAAGAGATGAATCAAAAAATATCTAGCAAAAAAAGATAAAAGTGAAAAAAGGTGGTCACAAAAAGGACTGAGAGTTCAGAACGGACAGAAGCACCTTCAGAATAACCTGGAGAAGGAGGAGCAGCTCTCTCTTGCAATGACTTAGCAGTTTTTGGCTTTGTTTGTGGGACTTTGAGGACGTCACATGAAGCTAATTGTGAATGGAAGTGAGCACCTGAGTATCTTGTGACAGTTTATTGACGGAGTGTCATAAAGCACTTCAGATAATTACAGGATAGCAGATTTCTCAGTGGACAGTTTTCCAAAGGGGCTTCCCTTGTTTGTAGATTTGCCACCATTTCTGAATAATATATCTGCAGTACTTGTTTATGAATGTTGCAAATTAAATGATTTTAAAGGGACTTCTTCTAAACCACTGAGATCAAAACTATGCATTCATGATATCCTGTACCATTTATTATTACTATTATTATTTCTTTTTTACATAATTGTTCTTTTGTGGTCTTTAAATTATTTTATTATATTAATTTAAATAAGTATTTATGTCAGACTTTTTTATACTATTATATATTGAACTGTGAAATGAGTTTTGTGTTGTAATAAAAAGTATATTTAAACTCAACATGCTAGTCACGTGTGCTGCTCTTTTAGACCTTTCTGGACTAACAGAACTGACTGGTTGAGATCAGCAGGGTCACGCTGGACTCCATGGCCTTCGTGACTCTCACAAAAGCCATCCAAGCCTTTCTTTTGTCCAGCTTTAGTTTAGCGTGACCGCTGCTTCTATTCATCAGATTCCTTTTTCAGCTGAAATGAATTGCTCGGGCTCAGCTTACTGTACTACTTTTGCATACGTCAAGGTCAAACATGCTGCTGTAAATCAGAATCACTCTTAATTGTGCTGAACTGATACGGATTTGTAGGTTAAAAGTCAGCGTGTAGAAAGCACATTGCACAAGGCCAGCTGGGAACGGAAGTGCTTGGAGACGCCTCTCTGAAAGGTGCGGTTTTGATCACATGACTGGCACACATTGAGTTTTAGGTGCCACATACCAGTAAATCTGTTGCGAAAGCCACTACTTCTCTGTACAGAGGTGATGATGCAAGTGAGATTTGGCTGATGTTGGGGCTGTGCAATTCAGGTAAACTCAACATCATGTGACATCAAAGAAACTGGATTCAACTTGCAACTTAATCATGAAGAAAAACATTTCTCAAAAGTGGGTTGTTAATGTGATGTTGCATTTTCACTGTGACACAACAAAACAAGTATAATTAGTATTGTCAGCATTTAAAATGCAGTAAATGGTTAAACATTTGTTTTGTTTTCCATGGACTTCTTATTATAAAAAAGTTATAACCATTTTTGTTTTATAATTTTGATCCAAATCTCAAATCCTATGTTCAATTCATCTTTATTACTATCACGCTTTTACAATGTAGATTGCAGCTCAACATAGAAGTTCTAGTGAATTGAAACTGTCAGTCCAGTTTTCAGAGTTGAAGTTCAGTTTAGTTCAGTTCAGTTCAGTGTGGTTTAATTTTCACTGCTGAAAGTACAAAAACTGAAGAGCAAATCCATCGATGCCAAGTCCCACACCAAGCAGCAAGTGGCAACAGTGGAGAGAAACAAAACTTCATCAATTGATGAAAGTGAAGGAAAAAAAACCTCAAGAGAAATCAGGCTCAGTTGGGCATTTCTCCTCTGGCCAAACTTCTTGTGCAGGATGCAGCCTAGGCACCGAAGGATGGGGAATGCTGGATGTCCATCGTGGAGAAGCTAGATACTGTTCTGTGGCATGACTGTCTTCAGATAGTTCAATAAATTGTTCTAAATTTAACCAAAATTGTAAAATCATCAACCCTCATGGGTTGAAGAACGTGTATACATGGTTTGAGGAGTCTTCTCCTGATAACGCAGAAAAGACCTTAAATTACACTTTCAGTTTTGAACACAAATAAGATCAATACATCAAATGAATCTGTTAGGTGTCTACTTTTTTCTGTGCATTTACAATAACAACAAAAGTGTGTGCTTTTGCAAAATAAAGGAAAATAAACCGTGCAGGCAATTTTTCTTCTCTCTCTCTGCAAACTGTTTTTAGAAACGCGTCAGTAAAATGCACTGAAACTCTGCAACAACAAAACACAGACATGAGACATATATCTATAGAAAGCTTGAAGTGTCTACTTTTAAATGCAGGAAGTGCGTGTTGAAAACTAATATTGTTTGATAACGTATGGTCATACAGCAAGTAATACAATAGAATTTAGTTTGGGCTAGCTTTACAATGCACTTGATGGGTGAGCATTAGCCAGTGGGGGAGTGTCTTTTATCTCTCCAGGTGTGAATTATTCATGACTATTGTCACTCCCACGCATACAGCTGAGATGATTTAAAACAGACTTGAGAGAACAAAATTTGTACATAATTGTGAAGTAAATATTCTAGCCTACAACATTGGTTACTCAAAAGACTTGTTCAGGCACATTCAGTGTGGTTTTTGGACCTTATTTCAGCTACATTTTTTTCTCCAAAACCTACTAACCACACAATATTATTTTCTAAAAAAAATGTAATCATCTACATCAATATTTCTTACATATTCTTGTAGCACAGTTTGTGATGAAAAAAAAAAACATGTTGACCAATACTATGTAAAAAGCAGCTGGAATAAGCACTTTGTCAGGGCTTGTCAAAATATCTTCGCTCATGATCTGCACGCATTTTTTGTCTCACAATTTTTCAGATATTTATCTCTTTTGAAACCACTATAGAATTGATGTTGTTTTTCCACCTCCACGAATCAAACACAGTTCTGCTTCAGTCACACCTTTCATTAAAGATTTCTGGCTTAAAAACATTCTCTCCCCTCCACCTGTAGCAGGTGTGTGGTGAACGCACTGGCGCCCTTGTCCTGTGGCTGCAAAGTGGATGCTGCACACTGGTGGTGGTGTGGAGAGACCCCCCCCCCCTCTTGACTGTGAAGCGCTTTGGGTGTATGGCCATATACGGTAAATGCGTTATAAAAATACACATTACATTAGATTTAGGAAAGTCTAAAATGAGGCAGCACACTAATGTATGCAAAGTATTTGTCAAATTATTATTTTTGTCCATTTTTATTATCAATTAGCTATCTGTTCAGCATATTTGTGGATTGCACAAGACTTTATGAATTTGATTCATAATTAATATTTGATCATTTTTATTACATCACATTTTTAGTTTGGTGATCTTCCCAGGTGTGGAGATAATGTTTTATTAAGTATTATTTAACAGTTAGGGCTGCAAGTCCAATTACTTCTAAATAATAACATACCAGTTTAAAACATACAGGTTAAATTTGCTTACAAAACATTCACTTGTCATCAATTCAACACATTCTGTCTGGAATGTGTTTCTTTTTATTGTATAAAATAAAATGTAAAAGAATTTAATTAAATTCATCCATATACACAACTCTCTTCTGTAAAACACAAATAGAAATATCTAGCAGAATATCCAAGCTGCTGTTTTCATGCAATAAAAAGTGTCTGCAGCAGTCTTTTTTTTTCATTGTATAGTGGGAATGTTTACACAATTTTAACCTCTTAAATGTCACAGTATTGCCACAGGAACGATTAAGTTTTTGCATTAAAATTTTAATCTAACCATGAGAAACTATTTATCATTGTAAAAGGTCCAAGACTTCTAAATAAATATTTTACCACCGTTTTTATTTTTTGTTTTGTATGAAGAGTAATAGATTATAACACTTATAACACCCCACAACATATGAGGCCATTTATGGTTACATATTCAAACCATAATACTGGAGTCTAAATATAACGCAGTCATGAGAAACTATATATAATTTTAAAACCTTACATGTCTAAAAATGTTTTTTATATCTGGTGAATATCTGATTTTTGATAGATATTTATTAATTTGCAACAAAGATACTCATAAAGCATTTCGCTGCTACAGCAATCCAAATGTAAGATTTTGTTTAGATGCTTTTTAGAGGCTAAATTCAAATCAAACACCACCAAACCGCCCATACTACTTTAGTATTTTATGTCTATTTCACAAATACTGTCAAAAGTTAAATAAAAAAAACACAGTTCATATTCCTCAAAAGGTAGGGGGCACCTTTGTTTGGTCAGCAATGGAAACTGGATGTCATTTAGTGTTAAAGTTTGGTACTGCGCCAAAAATCTTACCCAAAGCTCATTTTTTGAAATATCAATTTCAAATTTGGAATATAATTTGTTCATATAGTGAGCTTTGATTTTCATATATACATATTTTATGTGTTATAATACTATATACATTTATGCTTTTATTATTTTCATAAACAAAGGTGTGTAACTTTTGTTTTATTTAACTTTTTGAACTTTCTACAGTCTGACATCTGTCTTATTTAAAATGAGACCAAGCTAAAATCTGTAAACCAAAAAGTTGTCCTGTAACATCATTTTCAAGTGCATGTACAAAAAGGGAGGGGTTAAAGACATTTAGAGATTATACAGAGCAAAAATATTATTGCTTTAATGCAAATCAATGAAAGAAAAGCATTTCTTATGAGCATTTCTGTATCAATGACAATAATTGCTTATTAAAAATAAAAGAAATAGAAGTTTCTTTATATATTTGTAATGCAAGAAGACATTTCATGTTTTAAAGCATCTATATTTTGTTACATCTTTCACGTAAGGCAATCAATAAGCTAATTTATGTTTTGTACTTTCAAGCAAGAATATGTTTGTACTTGTAAGCAATGCAATAAAGGAAATTACATTTTACATGTTGACACGTACGAGACGCAGCAGAGTACACAGCGTATAAGAACACACACACACATATGCAATGCCTTGTTTTACTATTTCACAATTTTAATAAGGTACAGTACGTACAGCACATGTTACGAAGGCTTGCAAAAAAAATACAGAAATTAGAAAAGAAAATCTTTTTCTTCACAGAGATACTGAGGTCACAGGGATTTGGTTGTGAGTCTTAAATACTGCATTTCTCAGCAGCATCAGGAATATGGTTTGTTTAAAGTCTGAATGCTAATGTAATGTTTCACAACTGCCCTCTTCACAAAAATAAAACAACAACAAAAAATCCTTTCAATTCAGCAGTGGTCTAAAAATGTGCCTTGTCAAAGGAAAGACACAAAAAGGCACTTAAAAATCAGAAGAAAAGGGGTCAACAGATAAAAAAAGATCATCATTTTATTTGTATATGTTGAAAATAAGTAAGGAATGCTTAAAAAACTAAGGCACATGGGTTTAAAAGTGCAAGCCAATGGAATCACTTCTCTTTTCTCTTAAAGAAAAATAGTTCACCCAAAAATGAAATTTTACTTACCATTTACTCAACCTCAGGTGGTTATAAACCTTTATGAGTCTCTTCTAATCAACACAAGATAATTTATTTAGAAAAAAGCTGAAAATCGGTAACCATTGATTTCCATGGTAGGAAAACGAAATATTATAGAAGTCAATGGTTACAGGTTTCCTACATTATTCGAAATATCTCCTTCTGTGTTAAACAGAAGAAATAAACTCATAATGTTTTGAAATAAGAGTGAGTGATGATAGAATTGTTGGGTGAACTACCCCTTTAAACCTCTCCAGAAATTCTCAACTTTCCTCTCGGAAAAATCTGTCATAGCACTTACTTTCCTGTTTCATTCACCCAGCATGCACTTGACCATTGAGGATTGCAGAAGTTACATCTGATTGATTATGGATCCTCAAATTCCATTTAATTTAATTCAGTCCCTTTGCTATTAATAAATCATTCATATATGTGCTACTAGAGGAATATACAATGTCATCAGTCATTTAATCAGTTAGTGTAGCTTCAAGCTCTTTAAATCATACTGTGATCTGCTACTTCCCTATTTCAACCACAAAGTGTAACTTAAGGCACCGTTTGGTGGAAAGAGGAACTTTAAAACAGCTAAACGCCTTGAATTATGGGATTATCTCCTTGATTGGCTCCAGACCAAACAGAAAGACGAAGGACGCTAATGAGAGGCGATCCTAACCATCACCAAAATTGATTAGTAGTGATCGCCAATTAATTATTAGTGATTGGAGTTTTTTTACAGTAATAAATACTGTAAGAGCTAAATATAGGTAAAACGTGGCACAAAGTTATACTAAGGAGCTGGACTTAAGGTGAAGTTGAGTAGAATAATTAAATAAAACACCTGTGGTTCTTTGTTGGACTACAATATAGTGCAGGGCTTTTTGTCCTTGAAGGGGTTTTCTGAGGCTGGGATGCCCATGAGCAGAGGGTCGTATTTGGCATTTTCTCCACAGTAACGCATCAGATCAGCGGAGGCCTTGGATACCTGGAAGTAGAGAGAAAAAATGTAAAAAATGTTTGCGGTGAAGCACATTGAGCACTTTTCAGGTGCATTTTCAAAGTAGAGTAGAGTAGAGTAGAGTAGAGTAGACTAGAGTAGAGTAGAGTAGAGTGGGTATTCTAAGGAAAAGTTCTGATGGCATTTTGCCCAAAGTCCAGTGTCAAATTACTCTCATTACTCTCTTTATTAAAGACTTATTTTATTTTATTTATATTTGTAATTATCACTCATTTAGTAAGAATAATTATCATGAAAGCTAGACAATTTCAAACAGTTTCAATTATTTTATCAAAAATCTAAGCACTTTTCAAATCTTGAAATCATGGACACGTGTTACAATAAGTTTTTATTAGTTTAAGGTGCAGTAGGTGATTGTTTTCAGAAACATTTTTTGTTGTGCTGGTTGAAAGTTTCTTCATATTCCATCAGTAATGATTAAAGTAAATGATAATAGCAACAAATAATAACTTGACTTCTAGTTGATCATTTGGAAAAGTGGCAGAAGGTAGATTTTTTTCAATGAAGTTGAACTGCATCCCAAGTTGAACTGCATCCCATTCATCACAAATACTACAGAAGACCTATAGGAACCAGCGTGGACCCAAGATTCTCGCAGAAATCAGTCAAGTTTGGTGAAAGAAAAAATCAAGACATTTGTGCTGCCCATTACAATACAAACCACAGGAGAGGACAAATTCTTTAGCAGGATAGCACATCTTCTCATACTTCAGTCCAAAGGTGTGGACTCGAGTCATGTGACTTGGACTCGAGTCAGACTCGAGTCATGAATTTGATGATTTTAGACTCGACTTGACAAAATATAAAAAGACTTGCAACTCGACTTGGACTTGAACATAAATGACTCGTGACTTTCACTTGGACATGCGCCCATTGACTTGTGAAGACTTGCTGCTTCCCATAAAAAGCCCAAAGATAAAAAGTATGTTGACACGGACCACTTTGCGCATGCGCAAGAAGGTTGCTGGTTCAAGCCTTGGCTGGGTCAGTTGGCGTTTCTGTGTGGAGTTGTGATAAGTTGGCCGCTCATTCCGCTGTGGCGACCCCAGATTAATAAAGGGACTAAGCCGAAAAGAAAATGAATGAATGTTGTGTTACCATAGCAACTACAGTATTACCACAACAGATTACTTTATTTATTAAGACTTTATTTTAGTTGCCATGATTAAATGGGATTGATAGTGACATTTATTTTAAGAGTAAATAGTACAGTAGGCTTAAGTTTTTCCTTATTTTTAATCACAGTTACATTTCTGCTTGCGTTAGTTATTGTTTAAATGTTTTTTTATTTGATTAGTATGGTGCACCAGTAGGGTGTTTAATAAATGTTTTTTAAAATAAAATGTATTCTTTACATTCAACGTCTATTCCAGGAGTGCCTTTGTGTAAACTCTAGCCACCCCTGTGGCCACCCCAATATGATTTTGCTGTTGACATTATTAATTTAAATGTACTTATGTAAAAGCACAATATTTCAATAAATAAATAAATAAATAGCAGCCACTAAATTATTGTGAATTGATTGGTGCCACTAACGTAGCTGATTCACTTCTCCACCCCCCTCGTCGTTGACAGCACGCACACACCATCAACATAGACAGCAATGGCAATTTATTATTTACCCTAAGGTTCATCAATAGAAAAAGCTGTTTTAATAATAATGTGGCTCAAAAAGGAATATGGATAAATAATATTATTAGAGTCTGTATAGTGAGTGTGTGCGTATATAAAAATGCCTTTTGTTCATTTGTTTTATTAATTCATTATTATTCATTAATTTTACACATGGCATATACTGTATGCTGTACAATAAAAGTATGTGAAAATAACTGAAAAGTTATTTATATATATAAAAAGTGTTTAAAACTAAAAGTTTTTTTTATTTTATTGAATTTGAATTTATAGATTTTTTTGGGGAATAAATTGCAATGTTTCAAGAGTATTTAATTAAATGAATTAAAACCACATTATTTCATTTACCAGAAACAAAAATATAACATTACACTGAATTCAGACATTTTTTTGTGTGCCACCCCAAGATTTGGTGCGGCCTCTTCCTGCCACCCCTAAGAAAATTTTCTGGGGGTGCCACTGGTCTATTCTCTGTGTCTAAAGGGTTTGAAACGGGAAATATCTCATCATATAACACAGCAAAAAATGTTATGGTTTATTAGATAAAAAATTTAATATGTATGTCTATTTTAGTATTTTGGTTATTGTTAATAAACAGTGCACCAATATAAATCATATTAAAAAGCACACAAGAAAGAGAGAACAAAAGACACAAATTGTGAGTCTGCATATAATCTCTGAAAACATGCAAGAAAATTTGTGCGTGAGCAGTGCATATTTGAGAGAGTGAGAAAATTTGCGTGCGAGCAGTGTATATTTGAGAGCTCACAAGCAGTTCTGTCCGCAAATAGAGGAAAGCGGTGCACGAGCATCACACAAGGTAGAGATCGTAAAGAAAGTTCTTCAACGTTATGTGAAGAAAGCAACGTTATTGTTTGTATGAAGTAGCCTTCTTCATTGAGAATATGTGCTACCATTTCTAGACAGATTTGCATCTTAATCTCTTTGGCACACACGAGATTCAATTGATAAAATACCAATTTCACTCAATTTTACTTTGCAGCATACAGGAGTTGTTGGTCTACTGCTGCCTCATTGAGGTCGTTTATGTAATTTTGGTTAATCACAAGTTGATCACCGAAGACATAACATAGCACAACTAAAACTAATAAATTAGACAGCAGTAGACCTGCAATTTCTGTGTGATGTGAGGCAAAATGGACTCTATTGTGGTGGAACTCGTTCTTGTGCAATATGCTGTGGAGACGAGACACAGCACTGTTCAGCACTTTCTCAGAAAATTACACTTGTATTTTATTGTATCTGAGCAATGTTCTTTCATAAAAAAGGTTTGCTTAATTAATACAGATCTTACAACCATACATAATCTGTATTAATTTTATTTTTCTGGTAAAAAGACTCGAAAAGACTCGAAAGTCAAACCGTAGGACGTTGAAGTTGACTTGAGACTTGTTGGCCTTGACTTGGGACTTGACTCGGGACTTGCCTGTCTTGACTCGGCACTTGACTCGGGACTTGAGGGCAATGAATTGAGACTTACTTGTGACTTGCCAAACAATGACATGGTCCCACCTCTGCTTCAGCCTCCACATCAAAGTTGCTGAAAGCAAAGAAGGTCAAGGTGCTCCAGGATTGACCAGCCGAGTCACCAAACATGAACATAATTAAGCACATCTGGGGTAAGATAAAGGAGGAGGCATTGAAGATGAATCCAAAGAATCTTGATGAACTCTGGGGGTCATGCACGCTTTCTTTGCCATTCCAGATGACTTTATTAAGCTATTTGAGTCATTGCAGATATGGATGTAGTCCTCCAAGCTCATGGGAGTCATACACAATATTAATGCTTTTCCACTGCACCATGACTATATGGTATATAGTATAGTATAGTATAGTATAGTATAGTATATTCTATACTGTACATTATTTCTGTTAAGTGACAAGACTTTTGTCTCAGCAAAGTTAGACCTTATAGTCCTAATTAAATAACTAAAAATCAAGGCATGATTTTATTTTATTTTGGTAAAATAAGCGTAATCTAGAGGCCTTTGCCTTTAGCCACTTCTGATACCAAATGATAAACTAGAAGTCAAATTATTATTTGTTGTTCCAAAAACTTGGATAGGCGATAAGACTTTTGTCAGGTAGTGTATAATAAAAATTAATCAATACATAGTTGAAGTCTGCAGTTGAATAAACATAACCACCATGTTATTTTCTTTTCTTTTTGGACTCACTCTGGTGATCCACTTTTTTGAAACTGACTTTGTGGCTTGAATAAAAAAGATGACTAACCTTTATCCTCTCGATACTGGCCTCGACTCTCAGCTGCTGTACCATTCTCCTAGCATGAGCCAGATTGTTTGAGCCCGACATTTTAGAGGACATTTTCGAAACCATATAGCTGCAACAAAAATAAAAGACATACAGTTACACCCTCTACAGATGTCTTAAAACATAAAATCACAGCAGCATAGAAGGCAACATTAGTAGCATTAGGGAACAGAACATGCCTGACGCACTGGCAGAAGCTTATGACAACACTGCATTGACAAATCAACACCCATACAGAAACAAAATCAAATCTAGAGCAATTTCCCTATAAAAAATGAATAAAATGAATTCAAAAGAGAATGGTCTACACAATTAGACAACATCTGAATGAACTGGAGTCTGTGTTTGGCACATGTTCTGTCCTCTACAGTCCCACACTCCTCCACATTCACACAGACAGGAAGGTTATGAACTCGATACGCAACAATTACTGACAGACATTCAAATGACGCTTGATTCTCAGCAGATGAAATGATGAAACCTTCTCAGGAAGCAAACTATTGCAGAAATGTAACTAATGTGGAAAACACATACTGCCCTGCGCGTATAGTGATTCATTATGTTATGACAGTTTCGTTTATAATGCATTTGCATCAGGGCTTTCATTTTGCATATTGTTGTTGCCGCTCAAACTAATCTTCCCTGAAAGACGTGAATCTTTTAAAGTTGTTTGATTGATTAGCCAGTCTAACAGGATACAGTGAAGGAAGAGCTTCTGTGATCAAAGAAGGGATAGGTGAAGAGGTTTGGAAGTTTAGAAATCTTCTTATTTTTTTAAACATTTATTGCTTTAATTAAATACTTATAAAAAAGTGCTTCTGCATTCTTTACTTAATCTGTTTTAAATGGAAGAAAATATCCTACGCTGTAATCAGAATTGCACCAGTGAGCCAGTCATTGAGTCTAATTATTTCCTTAAATTTATGTGTAAAAATATCAATTCAGAAGTTAATTGAGTTATATTACTGAATAATATTCAAATGTTTTAAATTTGTTTAGAAATAAAACAGAATTTGTAAGCTCTTATATTGCATCTGTTAGTTGCTGTTGTATACGATAGAGCTTTGTTTACCAAACACATGGTTCTAATTGGTTTTGCATTGTAAAGCTTTTTGGTCCAGATGCAATACAACATGAGGCTAGGGATGCAATGATTAACCAATTTCACTATTAACCACGCTTTAATTCATCACAGTTAACCAATCGTAAAGGCTTCTCAACACTGCGCTTCTGCATGGAACAAAACTGCTGCGAGTAAAAAAAAAGATGTCAACTGTGCGCTATTCAAAGTTCCGAGCTTGTACACCGAGGCTAATACGCATGCACACTGGATTAAAGACTGATTTTAACTATGGCTGAGGCTATTAAATAAGTATCGTTCACACATCCCGTCTTTTGTGCGCACAAGTTCGTTATTTCCAATGGAGGAGAGACGATTGCGCATGTATATTGACGCTGATTGTTGGAGGCAAATACATTTTTCAATTATTTTTATTTTTACTTATTTACTTATTGACTGATTGATTGCTCTGTTATTTATTTTCAGTGTAAAATTATTACTTTTTTCACTTATTTTTAAGTCCAAAGAGAAATGGAATGTTGTTTGTTTTTTATTTTTATTTTGTGCTGTATTAATTGGTTACGGGCGTCATGGTGGCGCAGTGGGTAGCAAGATAGCCTCACAGCAAGAAGGTCACTGGTTTGAGCCCCGGCTGTGTCAGTTGGCATTTCTATGCGGAGTTTGCATGTTAACCTTGTGTTTGCATGGGTTTCCTCTGGGTGCTCCGGTTTTCTCCACAGTCCAAACACGTGCGTTATAAGGTGAATTGAATAAGCTAAATTGGCCGTAGTGTATGTGTGTGAATGCAAGAGTGTATGGGTGTTTCTCAGTGTTGGGTTGTGGCTGTAAGGGCATCCGCTACGTAAAACATGTGCTAAATAAGTTGGCGGTTCATTCCACTGTGGCAACCCCTGATTAATAAAGGGACTAAAGCCGAAAAAAATGAATGAATGAATTGGTTACTGAGCAGCAATAAATAACACTTTAAAATATAACGAGTTTTTTTTAAACTAGTAGTGTTTTGAAATGATAATAATTGTGATACCGTGAAACCATGATTATTCCTTAGACTATATATATATAGAT
>CAIGQZ010001336.1:36205106-36233221 GCA_903798205.1 Danio tinwini
TATATATGAGCTTCCACTCAACAACACTTGTGGTGCTCTTTGGTCATTTCCATTTCTTTTTTTCATTAAAGTACAAAACTTGAAACAAAAAACAAACGTGTGAACAAAAAAGGTTTAAATGGTGCAGAGGAAAATGTACTGTACTATTTTGAGTGATTTCAAATTTTGAAAATAATTTTTATATATATTAAAACGTGTCTTGCATAATACACTACCTGACCAAAGTCTTGTCACCTATCCAAGTTTTAGGAACAACAAATAATAACTTGACTTCTAGTTGATCATTTAGTATCAGAAGTGGCTTATACGAAAGGCAAAGGCCTCTAGATTACGCTTATTTTACTAAAATAAAATAAAATCATGCATTTTTTTTTTATTATTTAATTAGAACAGTAAGGTCTGACTTTGCTGAGACAAAAGTTTTGTCACCTAACAGAAATAATGTACAGTATAAAGTCATAATGCAGTGGATAAAGAATTAATATTAAATAATTTGTGTATGACTCCCATGAGCTTGGAAGACTGCATCCATACATCTCTGCAATGATTCAAATAACTTATTAATAAAGTCATCTGGAATGGCAAAGAAAGCGTTCTTGCAGGACTCCCATAGTTCATCAAGATTCTTTGAATTCATCTTCTATTCGTCCTCCTTCATCTGACCCCAGATATGCTCAATAATGTTAATGTCTGGTGACTGGGCTGGCCAATCCTGGAGAACCTTGACCTTCTTTGCTTTCAGGAACTTTGATGTGGAGGCTGAAGTATGAGAAGGAGTGCTACCCTGCTGATGAATTTGTCTTGTAATGGGAAGCACAAATGTCTTGATGCCTCAGGCTGTTGATGTTACCATCCACTCTGCAAATCTCTCAAATGCCCCCATACTGAATGCAGTGGTGTAAAGTAGCTAATTACACATACTCAAATTACTGTAATTGAGTAGTTTTTCTCTGAAGTTTTAATTTACTAAGTAGTTTTAATAATGTGTACTTTTACTTTTCCTTGAGTACATCTTTAGTGCAGTATTGGTACTTTTACTCCACTACTTTCCTTCAAACTGCAGTCACTACTTTTTTCTTGTCTACTGGGATTAGAGAAATCAGTCCTGTGATTCCTGTCCAATCAAATCGCACATAGAAAGTAAATCGCCTCGTAATGAACTACCTCAAGACATGGGCATTTTATAATTGCAGTAAACAGTTTTGAAACATTAAAATTGTCCAAGAAGATGTCCAAAATCTTTACACGCATTGACCCAGAGACTGTTTAGATGCATGTCACTGATGAGAAGATGACAGATGTTTACTGTATGATGACCGAAATGGCCTTACAGACCCAGCAGGCACAAGATGTCAACATGACGTCAGATTGACGTTGAACCCTAACATCATGGGGACATTGCATTTTGTTTGGAAATGAAAATCGGGCTGACGTCAGAACTCAACATCAGGCCGACATCAATGTCCAACGTCCAACCTAAAACCAACTAACTATCAACTTCTAATGATGTTACAGCTTAATGTTGTATGGACGTTACCACTATGACGTCTATCAGACGTTGGATACGTCGTTGGTTCATACTTTAAATATTTTCAAAATGCAACATGATCTTCAATGAATACATGCATCTCTCCTATTTGATATATTACAGGGTGTAATATTACACCTAATCAACTAGTCAGTCCAGATGTGCCAGTTGCACAGTCACAGCAAAGTGCCATTAACTCAAAATGTGTCTTTGTGCCTAAACATATAAGATACATTGCTTTTAATAGGAAAATAATCGAAACCTTTTTTGATTTTTTTGAGCAAGATGCTAATGGTCTAATCTGATTCAATGATTTGTGCTAAGCTAAGCTAAAAGTGCTTCTATTAGACCCAGAGATTGCCTGAATGGATAAAAAAATGCAGGGGACTTGTAAAATGAGCCTATATTAAAAAAAAAAAAAAAAAAAAACTAAAGTGAAGTGTTCTTTTAAAGGTGACATAATAAGAATCCGGATATATCTAGGCATAGCTCAGTAATAAGAGTTTAGTATGTGGAAATGGCATACCAACCTCAAACACCATTGTTTCCTCGTTCTCATGCAAATCTTGTGAGTGTAAAATCCTGCTGAAAAACCGACTAATCAGAACAAAACACAGACTGTTATGTTGCACACAGGATAATTAATATGCATGCCACAGGCTCCGTTTGATTGGCCACAATGTTTCAAAGTGAGATGAGTTTATCTAAGCTTTTATTAAACTTGCTATGTTAAACTATTATTTTGAAACCAGGAGAGGCAGGAAAACGACTATGATCAGACATTTAAAAGATGCAGGAATAGATCAAAAATAAGGGACAAAAACTAAATCCTAAACAAAACCTATTATGCTGAGCAGGGAGTGCAGCAAATACACACAAGAACACATAATGCATCTGGAGAACATCTGTGGCATCAGGGTTTTACACTATAAAACATATAGTGATTTCATTTCATTTAGTGAAGTCATTTCATAAAGAATGTTTGACAGGCTAAGAGATGTAGTAGACAACCAGCTAATAACTTACAACCTTCTTTTTTTCCTCTGTCTTTTAACAACTTTATGAACATTTGACTATGCAGGTCAGAGGTCAGTTCTACAGAAAGCAGTCTGTTAATCCCCAGGGTACAGCTGTATAGAAAGCTTGAAAACACTTCACATTTGACTGTGCATGCGGCTCTCTGACAAACAGAGCCCTCGCCCAACTGTTCTAAGGAAATCATCAGCCTAGACATTTTTATCATAGTGCATAAAAAGCATTTGTCAACATATATCAGAACTTCTATGCAGAATTACTTGGTATTTATTCTACAACAACTGTATCACTCTCATAATTACAGATATGGAAATGCAGAGTACAGTTCTGGCCAATGAAGATAAGCTCATGGTAATTTTCATGCTCATACTCATGAAAAACTTGTTAAAACTCTGCACTTTTAAAAAAAAATACATGCAAAGTTTAAAGGGAAAGTTTACTCAAAAATTGCATCTCACCATTTATTTTCCCTCATGTGGTTTAAAACCTTTACGAGTTTAAACACAAAAGATATTTTTGACTTCCATAGTAGGAAAAGTTTATTTTGGAAGTCAATTGGTGCCAGTAACCAGCATTTTGCAATTTTTTTAAATTGTATTCAAGAGAAGAAAGAAACTCATAAAGGTTTTGAACAAGTGAAGGGTGAGAAATGATGACAGAACTTAAATTTTTGTCTGAATTATCCCTTTAATTGATAAGATTTTTAAAATTATTTATGAAAAAAAGTTACTTATTCTCATCCACTCTGCATTTATTTGAAAAAATAATAACAACAATTTATACTGTGAAATTTATGGTCACACTTTATTCTGATGATCGGTCTGTTGAATTTAGGTTACATTGCATCTACATGCCAATTACTTCTTATTAGATTATAAGTAGACTTGGGATTAAAGTAAGGTTGGGGTAAGGGTTAGTGTAAGTTGACATGTACTTGCAAAGTTTCTTATAGTCAGTTAAATGTCTGTTGAAAGAGCAGTATCAACAGATATTAAGCAGATAGTCTACTAATCAAATGCACAATCAAAATAAAGTGTTACCAAATGTATTTATATTTATCTATAGAAATAATATTAAAGATATGTTCTGTCATATTTTACATTTATGTAATTATTATTGTGATGACACAAACTAAATGTAAGAATATATAAAATGCAAACTTAAATGTTAAGATATTGATTTAGGTAAAGTTTTATATTGTTTTTAAAATATTCGTGTTTAAAGATCAGCATTAGATGACAGAGTGGTATATCAAAACATTTACAGTAAATCTTAAATGAAAATTTAGAGAGGAAATAAACTCCTATTAACCACTAACCAATACGGTACCATTTTATTGTGCATTCCTAGTTTATTGCAAAGATGCCACCTAATCAGATTCATGAATTAGTGAATTAGCCATTCTTCTATTTAGTTTTGTACGTTTTTTTTTTCAGACAGATTTTTTTTACTATAGAAAATTGTAAAATATCTTTGTAAATCATTAAATTATAAATTATAGAATCACAACATTACAAACTTTCATTTCTAGAAAAGTAGTATATGAAAATCTGACAAAATGACAAAGTACAAGACTTAAATTTAATGACTTTAATGAGGTAAAGAAGTACAATCCTATAAAGCACTGCAATTATATGACACAATTCAATTAAAATGGAAATACAATTACTCAAAGTTGTATCTTTGCGCATTTATGTGCAATGTATGTTATGTGTTTTATACCATAGAAAGATCAAATGGTTTATTTAATATGCAGCGTTTTATTGGAAGTCAGCTGAGCTAAAGACCTGCTTTGACACTTTGCTTGCTGTCACTTTCTGATTGGTGGAATTCACTGTGCAGTATCGTAGGTTTTAAAATTCCATAATTCAATATTAAAAACAAGTTAAATGAACACAAGAATTCAACAAAAATTCAACAGAGTAAACAAAAGCAAATACAATCGATTCATAACCTCAAAGCTCACAACAATCTTTGAAGGTCTACAGATTATTTGTTAAAAATGAATTTCATTATCAAAATGAACAGATTTTTGATTTCTGGCCAATAAGAGTTTGTCAAGAGTCATCACAATACTATGGAGATTAGAAATGCAGTGATTAACAGATTTCACCACAATATCATGGTTAATTGATCGTAAAGGCTCTGCAACACCAGCTGTTTCTGTTGCACAGAATGGAATTGATGCAACTTGCACATAACGAAAACAGTTACAAAAGTGGTGATTCAGTTTAAAGTGCTGTGCTACCTGCTAATCAGAGACCCTGGATTAATGAAAAGGGTTTTTTTATTATGTTTTCTTTCCTCCAAAGAACTAACCATAGACTGTAAGATACTGTGCATACAGTAACTGATGAGAAAGAAAAACTAAAAAGAAAAAAACACTGTAAAAAAAAACAATTCTTGTTAAATTAATAGTAACGCTCCGGTTCCTAAGGTAACCCTCGTTCCCCAAGGGGGGGAACAGAAATGCTATGTGGAAAAACTTCCACTATGGGGAAATGTATGGAAAACTCCATAATGATTGAACCTTACCTTCGCCCCCAATGAGAGGTTTGCCAGCTAAGAGAGAGCATGAGCGCACCTGCATCACAAGAGGCGCTGTCTTTCAACGTGTTCCCTGGCCCTTACTTATCCCACTTCAACAGAAGATTTACAGATTTAGATATATTTTTCGGGAGCTGCAAATACATCTAGAATAATTTCTAGGAATGTAATACGACAGTAAGTTGGGAAAGTGTGCAGTCCCGATAGGGAGGACGCTGCAGAGGCCACCTGCTACCCAAGTGGGGAGACTAGTGGCAAGAGAGCATATGGATCAGCCCTGAGAAGGCGGAGTACGCATATGAATATAAGATGGGAGCAGACGGAGAACGAGCTGAGACATGTGGCGAGAGCGGATACCCCCCATACGGTTGATATACGCTACTGACCAGCACGTGTTGTAGCTTCAGCACAGGTAAAAAAACCGGCAGAGAGCGAGGAACATTGCCAAAAGCTCTAGGCAATTGATATGCCAATGCAACTGGGTTCCTTTCCACAGGCCCACGGCTGCATGCCCGCAACACACAGCCCCCCAGCCCATGCTGGAAGCATCTGTTGAAACAACAACATGACTGGATACCTGTCCTAGAGGCACTCCGGCCTGTAGGAACAAGGGGTCATTCCAGGGGATGAGGGTGCGGCGACACAGCACAGTGACAGTTACTCGGTGTGTGTCCGCGTGCCATGCGCGTCTGGGGACTTGTTTGTGAAGCCAGTGCTGTAGTGGTCTCATATGGAGTAATACGAGCGGCAAGACAGCGGCTGTGGATGTCATATGCCCCAGGAGCTTCTGAAAGGATTTCAGTGGGACCACTATTTTGCTGTCGAACTTTCTCAGACAGTTCAACATTAGCTGAGTGCGCTCTCCTGAGAGGCGCGCTGTCATGGTGACCAAGTCCAGCTCCAACCCGAGAAAAGAGATCCTCGCACAGGGCAAGTTTGCTCTTTTCTCGATTGACCTAAAACCCCAATAGGTGCTGGAGCACCTTGTCCCTGTGCTTAATTAATTGCTCCCGAGAGTGGGCTAAAAATCAGCCAGTCGCCGATATAATTGAGTATGCGGATGCCCGCGAGCCGAAGGGGCGCTAGGGCACCCTTCGCGAGCTTGTTGAAGACCCGCGGAGGCAGAGAGCAAAGGAGAGGACTTGTACTGCCAGGCTCGCCCTTAACGCAGACCGCAGAAAACTGACGGTGGTGTCTGGAGACATGAAGTACGCGTCCTTCAGGTCTATTGCTGCACCAATCCCGAGGATGAATGCACCGGAGGATGTGCTTCTGCATAAGCATTTTGAACGGGAGCTTGTGCAGACAGCGGTTCAAAACATGCAGATCTAGTATTGGCCATAGCCCACCGCTCTTTTGGGTAAGATGAAGTACAGGCTGTAAACCCGCTCTCCATCTCGGCTGGAGGGATTGGTTAGATTGCATCCCTCGCCAGGAGGACAGCAATCTTCTCTCGCAAAACAGGGGCGGGCACAGGGCTGACCCTGGTGAGATACACGCCTCGTGAACTTGGGAGACAGTTTCGCGAATTGGGAATTACATCCCTGCCGATGGATGGCCCATGCTATATGACTGCACCGTTGTGAATTCCTGGGTGAATCCACCAACGGTGTCGCCGAACAGGCCAGACTGGTATATGGGGGAGTCAAGAAAGTGAACTTTGTCGACTCTGCACATATTTTTTGCCAGGTTTAGCCCAAGGTGGCGCTCCTGGACCACTAATGTGGCTATTGTCCTTCCCAGGGTACACGCAGCGGACTTGAGGTCCATGGAGCTTAGTCGGGTGCGGTGCGGGGCTTGTAACAAGCCTGGGTCAGCATGCGCACATGGACCCTAGCGTGTGGGGTGGAAGCTGATGGCATTCTCAATGTGGGGAATCGATTGTACTCCCTGGCTGCTCCACCATCAAGGGTGGTGAGGCAGAGGAGCACACAGATCAGGCAGAGAAAGGTGTCCTCAAAGACTGCGCAGCCCGGGAAAGCACGGTTATCATGTCTGTTTCTAGATCCGCCGCCTCGCTCACTCCCGAGGAGAGGGAGCGGAGGGAGGGGAATCCTTCATCAGATCATGACAGCCCATCCTCCGATGCAGCGGTGGACCTCTGAGCTTCGGTGTCATCAAATGAGAGGGTGGCCATCCGAGGGCGGATCGCTTCTCTCACTCGAAGCTTGGATGGAGCGCGTGGAAGAGCGAGGCCCGAGGGCGGCCGATTTACTCCTACTGCGACCCTCAGATCTGCTCGAGTGCCCAACCGCGAAGCAGGGGACAACTGGGGTGGGCGGATCTTTTGCAGAAGCGAACCGCGATCTTAACTGCGCAACAGACATGCCTCCGCAGTGATGGCATGCACTGCCCGCAAACACCACAATAACATGCTGGACCCCCAGACATGGAACGCAGTGCTCGTGCCCATCATCCGAGGACAGGAAACCACTGCATCCAGTAACGCACAGTCGGAGTGACGTCTTAAAAAAGACGCGCTGCACAACCGTGTTGCTCTTTTAGGAAATTCGCAACAATACATACCGCTCTAGAGGACCGGACCCAAAGCATGCCAGGCAAGGGAAAAACCAAGCTCGACCGTCTGCCATTGCGTGTCACACACTCTGGACCGGGAGATCGCTCTCGTTCACTCTCTGTCTGAAACATCTTGTGGAACCCTTATCGAGTCTCTCAGAAGGCTGTTGAAGTCTCTAAAGTGAAAACTAATGCTTTGGCTTTGATTGCAAATTGATTGCAACGAGCATCAGGTACGCAAACTGGAGCTGCCAACTCATTGGCATTTCATTGTCCCGTTTACATACTCTTTCAGATGATTGGCTTTCTGAACGAAATCCCCCATAGTGGAAGTTTTTCCACATAGCATTGAAGTTCCCCTCCCGAAGGGGAACTTAGTGGCAACGATTATCCAGTAGTTGCTGTATTTCATAAAACAGTAAAATTACTGTAATACTAATTACAATAGTGTTATGTTTACTGTAAAATATAATACAACATTTTACTTTTTTTTTTACTGTAACACTAATTACAACAGTGGTACACATACTGAGAAATTGAAAACAGTATTTTACCATGCAGAACTACAGTATTTTAACGTTACTTTAATATTTTACATTTATCAAATGTTATTTTATTTTATTTAATAGTGCTATTTTATAATGAGTAAAATATGTTCAATTGAACAAGTCTTATTTTAACTGTTCAAAGAAAAAAGAAAAAGAAAAAAAGAAACTTTAATGGCACAATAAAAGTTTATTGTGTAGACCATGCTGAAACAGTATATGTTAAACAAAAACATAAAACATGGCTTATTTGGTAAACTTGTTTTATGAAACCAGCATAAAAGCATTAGAAGTAGGGCTGCACATTATATCTTTTCAGATATAATATCGATATCGCAATGTGATCATTTACAATAGTCACATCGCAAGTATGTGCAGTTGAGTCTGGATTATAATTGATCACAGAAAATTTTCACAGTATGTCTGATAATATTTTTTGTAAGAAAGTCTTATTTGTTTTATTTCGGCTAGAATAAAAGCAGTTTTTAATTTTTTAAGAGCGATTTTAAGGTCAAAATTATTAGCCCCAAATTTTTTTGCAGATTGTCTACAGAACAAACCATCGTTAAACAATAACTTGCCTAATTACCCTAACCTGCCTAGTTAACTTAATTAAATCCGTTAAACAGAAATTGGGGAAAAAAATAAACAGGGGAGCTAATAATTCAGGGAGGCTAATAATTCGGACTTCAACTGTATATTGCAGAATATAAAAAATATTGCAATGCTAGATTTTTCCAATATCATGCAGCCCTCATTAGAAGTCAAGACACTTCCTTTATGCTTTGTCAATTTATGCTTTGCTGTCTGTCCAAACCAAAGAATTATCAATTGCCATTGTCTTAAACTCAATCCAAATAGGATCGCACTGCATGGGAACAGAAGTGAATAGCAGCATATCAGTGTAGCTGCTTTAGATGTATCTTTAATGCACTTTAGCACTATGCATCTAGGCGCAAATTACATTAGCCTTAGTTTGAGATGAACATCAACATTGTTATACACCATGATCTCACGAGGAAACGTAACTATTTTACGTTTTGTCAGTTTATCAGCCAATTCGTACAAATTCACAAATAATGCAGTCGTATAAAAATGTGCAATTTTCAAAATGAGGCATGGCACCAAACCCCAGCCCTAAACCCAACCATCATTAAGGGGTGAGCAAATCATTAAATGTATGTATGAAATCATACAGTTTCATATGCAATTGCTGTGAGATAGCATCAATTTTATAAAGGATCCCTACATAATAAGTGGTTTTCAAAAACCCTCAACAAGAGTATTTAACTAGTTTAATCTGATTTGCAACCAACAGTATGAACAAAAAAAGCTGATGTCCTGCACCTGTCCAAGCACCAGGCAGAATTAACGACCAAGTCAAAAATAGCCACTGTGCAGTGACTCGCAGCAGATGGGAATATGTGAACAAGGCCACAAAAGAGCCAGTCCACACTGAACAACACAGAACCAGGACTGCAATAATGGGCCATTATCAGTCAGCGCCTAAGGCCTAAACATCACCAGCTCTTGCAGATAATGTTTCATGTACAGCAGCATGCATGCAGCCAAATAACCAGCAGGCTTCACCCCTTTGGAAAACAAAGAGCTTTGTGGAGAGGGGACGTAGTGGTGCAGAGGTAATTTCCAAAGTCAGGCAACCCAGGAAAATTCTGAGAATGGGAACATGCTGAAGTGAAAGAATAGTATTTTTTTGTCTTCAACTTCGAACCACAAACTAACCCCAACAGAGCTTTGCGTTTAAACTACAACTCTAAAACAAAGCAGTCTTTATAAAGTTAATAGCAATTTTTAGCCACATATTTTAAATAATGCATCAAAAATAATGTATGTGAATCTAGAATTTAAATATTTTGAAAATGTTAATAAATATATAATGAGCAAAATATAAAAGTGTTATGCAAAAAAAAAAAACAGGATAATGTGCAGGTATTTTATTGCAGTACGGAATTATTTAACAAAAGGTGGTCGACTTGTCATACTGACAGCAAATTGTGCAAAACATCACTTCATTTTTTTTCATGTTGTTCCCACGTAAATGTCTGCTTCCAAGACATTACAAACAGACATTTTCTTTTACCCTTATAATTTGATGCCGCCATGTTGCTGTCACTTCACTGTACTGATTGTTACCAGGTTACGGGGAAAATAATTTGCATGCTCCAAACATTAAATCAGATAAAAGGAACTAAAAAGCAATATGGTTTTTACGACATCACAGAGAAGGTAGCATTTAAAGACTTGAAAGCACAAACTTAAAATGCACGCAATAGACAAACAGTCGCAGGCAAATGAAACTTTAGTGACAAGGCAGCAAGCACTGTCCCGATCAGGCCAGTAATGATCCTGTCTACTGTCCCAAGCGCCTCTCGTACTAGCCCTGGACCATTGGGCAGTCCATATTGTTGAGCCCTGACAAATGATCTTTGTTCACCTAAACCTGCACAAAACATATTTGAAGTAGTGTGATTTGTTGTTATTTTTGTTGCAGAAGAATAAAGTCATGGGTCAGAACAACATTGTGCAAGTAAATGATGTCAGAATTTTTATTTACAATTTTAATGTGTAACTAGATGATTAAAATAATGAAAAGGCATTTTAGATCATTCCACTTTCAATAGCAGTATCATAATTTAAAACTCTGGAAACTAGGGTTGGGCGGTCTCCTCCCTATTTTACTTCGGTATACGGTATTACTGTGCATAATAAAAAATTATGATGTAAGGTTCAGACAGCATCACCAAACTGTTGGCTTGTGCCTAAATCATTCAGAAACTGAGTACTGTATACGCGACCTTAGCTTCGCGGTCACCTGTTTGTTGCACAATTTGCGAATTGCCTCGTTCATATTTACCGCCTCTCCCTTCTCGTTCAGTCGAAACCCGAAATACTGCCAAACTGCAGAGAATGTGTTCTTTTTCGAGACCAGGTCACTTGGTGCGTGACTCGCCATCTTTCTTCACCTTTCTCCTCCACGCTGGAGGATTTTTAGGCATTAAATACATTATATTTAATATTTAATCTTTGTCTCGTGTCAGTGTAATTTTTTTTTATGACGGTATAACGGTATTAAATCTGATACCATTGCTATTTTTTGATCCCGCTGTATACCATATTACCACCCAAGCCTACTGAAAACAGATAAAAGAGCACTTTAACATAAAGTCACTTTTGTTTCTAACTCCCATCACTAAGAATCTATCTTTTACTGTATCAAGACTGGGTAGGACTTGTAATGCGATTGGAGAACATATGTACAACACATGTACCATAGGCGACATTTTCATCGGGTTCTGGGATCTTTTTTTGTCAAACATTTAAAGTCCCTCAGAATCACACTGTTTTAGGAATTAGAATTTTAGAATTTAGAATTATTGACAAGTGGTGTATTGATTACTGTAAAGAAAGTAAAAAGACATTATTAATAATTAGGGCTGTGCGATTAATCGAATCGCAATCACGATTTGAAATGTTGTGATTATCTAATTGCAAAAGGGTTCGATATGAAATAAATATTATTATTATTATTATTATTATTATTATAACTTCCCCTACTCAGAGCAAATGCGTGACTTCCACCTGTTTGTGACAGTCTTACTAGCCAACTGAGTGAGCACACTTTCATTCTGACACACTTTCGATCAGAATTGCACAACCTAACTATGCGGAACGCCCACAACAAAAAACAAACAAACAGGAAAGCGTGAACAAGTGCCACTTCAGAAGCATGAATAGACTAATTAGTATCAAAGAAAAACAGCACGTCGGTAATATGGGAATATCTTGGTTTCAAAGTCACAGACACCAAACAAAACCAGGTAATTTGTAAGAGCTGTCGCAGGACGAGGAAATACAACCACCAGCACCTAAAAAAGCCCCACAGGCGACTATGTAAGGAGCGTCTTGCTAAAGTCACCTACAAGAAGGAGTGTCAAAATTTATTGTTTCTTCGATGCTTCGAACGCGGACAATTTGCTATCGGTTCAGTAATAGATCAAAACCGGTTATTGTGTACTGACGTCATTTCTCTCATATGCGCTATACAGTATAGCAGTAGCTTACTGTGGCGAGGGAGGCAAGTGCGAGTATTTAAAATGCTCCTACTACTTAAAAACGCAGAAACTGTGCACAATTTACTGTGTGTGTGTTTGTTGAACAGTCTTTCACTGACACTTACAGCAGTTTCACTGTTATGGAGAAACTGAAAGAGCTTGTCTGCAGAGCAAGTTTTCTCCTCCGCGTCTATCATGGATCAGCTGTGATCGCCGCTGCCATTTATCAATGTCACTCATCAGTGAAAAAAATAAATTGCAATTTGACTACATCTGGCATCCTTTTATGCTCTCTTGATGAAACCCTATGGACTAAAGCATCATTTCTATAGTGTAATGTTTTAATATTTATTTCATAATACTCTGCAGTTTAAGCAGGTCTTTGTAAACGGGTTTTGCAAGGGGTGATTTGTGATGTGGGTGGATTTCTTTTCTTTCTTTCTTTCTTTCTTTCTTTCTTTCTTTCTTTCTTTCTTTCTTTCTTTCTTTCGTTCTTTCGTTCTTTCTTTCGTTCTTTCGTTCTTATTCAAGTTTGTTGCTCAGGTGTTTTTTCATGTTATGTAATTTTCTGGATTGCCAGTGTGTTTTTAGTGGTGGCAGACACCTTGTATGCACACTCCCAAGACTTTAAGATATGCTGGTCCCTAGATATACCTCTGGTCCAGAACTCTAGACTAGAAAAAAAACAACTAAAGCTTCACTGTGTTCACAATTCTCTTTGTACAGTATACGCAACTCTCAGGTTAAATAGGCACACCTTGCAGAACCTCTTTTGTGACATAGAGCTGCAAACATTTCCTTAGAGCAGGGCTATTCATTTAGTTTTTCATAAGGGCCAGTTCATGAAAAGCATCCCAAACAGGGGACAAGAGAGATATGACTTGCAATATAAGTGATGACACAACAGCAATATAAGAGCTAATATGCTGTATATTTGCTCTTTAAGACACCCGCGTTGACTTTTTCTACATTAAAACGTTAATATGTTGTATTTTGAAACTACATAACATCACTGCATTGTATAATGTGGCTTTTTTTAATGAACATATCCAAATGTATTTTTTAAGGCACAAAATCAGTGTATTGATTACGTAGGCTTCATCTACATTCAGACTTATTAATGTGATGTGTTTTAAACAGCGTAACAATTAGGGATGCAATGATTATAGATTTTGGTTGTACGATTATAGTCTGAAGAATAACCATGGTTTCACAGTTATCACCATTATTATGCATTTACTACATTTAAAACACTACTAGTTTAGAAAATCACAAGAAAACTGCTTATATATTAAAGTGTTGTTTATTGCTGCTCAGTAACAAAATACAGCACAAACTATTAATAAAAAAAACAAACAATAGTCCATTTCTCTCTTTGGACTTAAAAATAAATGAAAAAGTTTTTGATTTAAACATGAGTGATAATTTTACAATGAAAATAAATGACAGAACAATAAAAAAATACATAAAAATAAGAATAAATAAAAATAGTATTTGTCTAATGTTAATTTAAGTTATATATTAGCTAAGAATTTAAATAAACTGTTGTTATTATCTGCATTTATACATAATCATTTTAAGAATTTTTAATAGTTCATCTTACATATCTTTTGTTTACATTGCACTGAAAGCCACGCACAACTCTCACCGCTAGAGCCTGATATAATTTCTACTGTGTGCCTTTGTCGGTTCGCTTGCGAGGCATGCGCACACCACTTCCAATATGCGCACGTCTCAATTGGAAATACTTGCATATGGAAAAACGCAATATATCAATGGCTTGCTGCTATAGTTAATTCAATGTGCGTGCGTATTGGCATAACTAGTTGCAGCAGCTTTTTTCCGTGCAACAGAACTGCTGTGTTGAGAAGCCTTTAATGAATAAAAGCGGGGATAATAGTGAAATCGGCTAATCATTGCATCCCTATTAACGATATCAGTGCATTGTACAAAAGGTCTTTTCTACAATCATATCCAAATGTTTTCGGCTGCTCGCACCACTCAAAGTCAGGTGACTCGCGCTCTGCGCAGCCTTTAACTGCAGCTTGTGCTGTATAGAACAGACGCATGTCTCTACATAACTATAGCGGGCGTTTTTCGACTGAACTAAATTTTTTTTTGATGTCTTGGTCACACTATTTGGGGGGGCCGGAACAAATTGCCTCTGGGGCCAGGGTCCACCAATTGAATAGCCCTGCCTTTGAGCTTTTGGTCCATATTGAAATGTAGTATCAAGCAGTAGCTGAGATTTGTCAGTTGCACATCCATGATGCAGATCTCCCGTTTCAGCACATCCAAAAGGTGCTCTATTAAGTTTAGATCTGCTGACTGTGAAGGACATGTGAGTAATGAACTTACTGCAATATTCAAGAACCGGTTTGAGATGATTTGAGTTTTCTGACAGGGCACATTAACCTGCTGAAAGAAGCATCATGAGATTTGCTGCTTTGTGGTCATAATGAATGACATGGTCAGCAACAATGCTCACACAGGCTGTGGTGTTTAAATAATGCTTATTGACAGGAAATTCCCCCAAATCATTACAACCCCAGCAGCGGTCCGAACTACACAAAGCAGGTTGTATGGAGCCATGCTTTTACACTTTTATGACCAATTCTGACCAAATCATCCACATGTGGAGGAATAAGACTCATCAGCATGCAAACTTTTTCAAATCTTCTATTGGTAAGCTAGTGCAGATCTTCAGCAACTGTCTAAACTAGGACTAAAATCTCTGAAGAATATTTTCAGCACTTTATTGAATTTTTGCCACAAAGATTAAAGCAGTTTTAAAGGTAAAAATGTCAAAAATTTGTGCATCAAAGTGGTAAGTGAGTGCAATTGTCCACAATTCATAAAAAAAGATAACATTGAAATAAACTGTTGACAGAGCAATAATGATTCAAAGTGAGTTCACAACTGGCATTTGGTTAATTGAAGGGAACCAGTTGTACATCAGTATAATTCATTCACAACTGGACATCCCTGCTTGAGCCTTGAGCAGGTAACTAGAACAGATGTACTAATCTAAATTCAGGGTACATGCAGGAATCCTAAAAGGTAATTTCAATACCTTTTAAGACTTTTTAAAGACCTTCTCAAAATATTTTAAGAACTCGTCGCTGCTTCAAGTTCTAATCAGTATCAAACCTTTAACTTAATAACCAGTTGTAGTTAAATAAATCAATGGAGCACAACCATGCAACAGAACTCACATAAGCTCGGAAGAAACAAAGCTTGAAAGAATAAATTATGCTGTTGTTATTTGTAGCCATTGTTTAAACTTGTCTTTCTCAAAGAGTACTCAAACTCACATTTTCCCATTTTGCCTTCTGTTTTACTCTATGGTTTCATTACATGTGGAGAGCGTCACATAACCTTCCTGCACACCGCGTGAATCGAGCACGCAGTAGTTAATATTAGGAGGAAAATAAATATATTTATGCTTTTTTTGAGTCAGACACTTTGAACAATGCTTCAACAAAACTTAAGACCTCGTAAAAACGAAAAAAAAATGTTTTATACCTTTTAAGGGCCTTAATTTTCTAATAATTGATTTAGTAACTTTTAATACTTTTTAAGACCCCGCGGACAGCCTGAAATTAGATTATAATATATTAAATATAACGCTTAAAATCAGATTCAATTATAAAAAAAATTAAGAACAAATGTGTAATTTAAAGATTTTTCTTTTAAAACTGTAAAATTCTATAGTTTGTCATATCATTATATTGTGATATATTGACAATATAGAATTGGGAAGTAGATCTATGCTTCTGATTTTGGGAAATTTATTTGAATGTATCACCATAAATCAGTTTTTGTTCATTTGTAATCAGTAGCAGGCCACAATTTGTAAGTAACCTACTCAGCTGTCTGTAGCATGCAGGCCACAAAATGCCATTCATATATTACTATGATATTGAACTAAACCATATGTAATAATCATGCACAAACTGCCACTAATAAAACAATAATTAATGCCATATCTTCTTCAGTGTAAAGAAAAAAGGTAAACTATTTAAAGTTTAATTGTGCAGGATAAGTTAGGGTGCTTTCACATCTTTAGTACGTTTTTGTTGGTCCGGACCAAGGTAAAAAATTATACACTGTAAAATTTCAGACGTTTTGGTTCCGTTTTAAAACAAGTCCAACTGCTCTGAACCAGACTAGTTCAAAACAAACCAAGACGCAGTCACATGACAACATCAACATCATTGATGAATGACTGAACTGCATTTTGATTGCCCAGGTGAAAAAAAAAGTGTACTACTATACTGAAAAACAATTAAGTGCATTGTAAGTACAATTTTATTTTTTATACTAAAATATAAAAAATCTATACACTATAAATATACTAATTAAAAGTATACTTTTACTTAAGAAGTACTTAAGTAAAACTGTGAAAGTATACTAAATATAACTGATATTTAAATAGAATTTTAGTATATAGCAACAACGTATACTACTTGAAAAATATGTTATAAATGTATTGCTTAAAAGTATAATCTGAATGCATTTAAAAAATAGTTCAAAGTTAGTTCACTTTTACATAGTTATTGTAAGTATAAATTAAATTAAACTTTTAATAAATATATTAAAAATACATTTTTATATAGCAATAAAGTGTACTACCTCAAAAATATGTTATACATAGAATGCTTAAAAGTGTAATTTGAATGCATTTGACAGTGACCCAGGTGAAAAAAAAGTTCATTATAATACATTTTATTTAAGTGCACTTAATGTGCTCTATTTTTGGTGACTAATTTGTACTTAATGTACTAACAGTTGATCTTTAGTACCATTAAAAAATAAACTTAAGATGAACTAAGTGTACTTGACTGCTATTTTGACACACCATTAAGTTAAACTAGTTCTCAACAAACTAAAGCAAAATAGCAGAATTAGCCCCGCCCATTCCCGGTCAATTTTGAGTCAAATCGCGGCTGTGTGAGTCTGCTATCAGCGTCTAATCGTCAAAATAAAGAGAATATATCCTTTAACAAATTTTCATTGGAAGAGAGAACTTCAGAAAATGAGAATTTTAAAATCAGAAAGGACATGACCGACCTCTCAGGTAATAAAATTGCATTTATTATGTAAAACCATTATTGTTGATATTAGCCTGTTGGTCTAACTGTTAATCTGTAATTTTGAATGTCATCTTTTAAACGAACTAGAAGATCATTTACGACAACAAGTGTAAATGTCTTCTGTTTTATAGATTACAATAATATAAACGTGTGCTGAAATCTTGCTCTCTGTGTTGTTTTCCCAGAATATTGACTTATCAAAGGCTGCAAGGTGTCGTTTCATCCGTTTTTTCCTGAATTCGACTGACTTTTTTTAGATTTTTTTTAATAAGCTTGATAGGAAATGTTATATCATTGAAAATGCATAGCGTTAGATAAACACAAAGTGATGTATTTACTTATTTATTAGCTTTTTTTATTATTATTTTGCAGGTTTTGTCATGTAAATTTAATTGATCTGACTTGTTTCTCAATCTCCTCATGTCACAGAGATGCCAGAAACTGATCATGACTTCTGTGTGGAGCTCATAAGGACAGAGGAGCAGCTTGTGACTTATACAGTTTATAGATTGTCTGACTGATTGTCGTAACATTAAATCACAACACTAACCATCTTAAATTCTGTCAGATTTTACTCTTGCATGTGAAACAATTGGTGTCATAATCCATATGTAAATATGAATGTGTAAAATAATATATATTAAGTTTTGTTTCTTCACAGTTTTTTAATTTGCTTTGGACTGTGTGTGTTCATAATGAAGTGAGGTAAAAAATAAGTTATTGCATATTTTTGTTTGTATGTTATTGTTATATTGTAAATAAATTGTGTTTTTTTCCCTTTTAATATATTTAAAAGTGCAAGAAAGATGGTTTTAATTGTATGCTATTCAACTATCAACTCTGCTATTTTGAGACACCCTGAAATTAAACTAAAATGTGATTTTAACATACTATATCTGTATTTTTAAAATATATATTTAGTTACAACTACAAATACACTTGAACCCAAATTTTAAACATTTATGAATATATTTAAGAATAGTTTAAAGTATAATAGTACTATATTTAAAAAAAAAATAAAAATGTGAAAAAAGTTTGCTGAAATTCACTTTAAGTACATTTAGAGTACTTTTCATTAATGTACTAAAAGTGCTCTATTTTCAACACACTAATTTTGCACTTAATGTACTAAAAATAGTATTAAGTATATGTTAAGATGAACTTAATACCATCTAAGTGCACTCAACTGTGCTATTTTGAGACACCATGAAATTAAACTAAAATGCGCTTTTAACATACTATATCTGTATTTTTTAAATATATATTTGGTTACAACTACAAATACACTTGAACCCTAATGTTAATCATTTAAAAATATATTTAAGAATAATTTAAGTAATAGTATTATACAAAAAATATACAAATTGTGAAAATAGAGCACCTTTAATACAGAATTCAGCACATATCTCACAATTTGTATATTCTTTTAATATATTACTATTATGCTTTAGATTAATCATAAATATATTTATTAATGTTTAAAATAAGTGTATTTGTAGTTGTAACTAAATGTTGTTGTTTTTTAAATACAGATATAGTATGTTAAAAGCGCATTTTAGTTAAATTTCGTGTTAGTTTTAGTTCAAAGTGTGTTGAAAATAGAGCACTTTTATGTAGTACATTCATGAAAAGTGTACTAAGTATACTTAAAGTGTATTTTAGAGCACTTGTTTTTACCTGGGTGGTCATAATTAATGCTCAGGAACCTGATGTGCTCAACACACAAAAGGGATCAAAGTGTGGAGGAAAATTTAGCAGGCAGTTTGGACCTCCTCCCAACTCCAAGTTTGTTGGCAACTATGCCATAATTGCGGTAAGGTCTCATAAAGTCTCCTCAAATTTTCTCATCCCAGAAAGCTTGTCACAGCTAATTATGGAAGCTTGTGAAGTCCAAAAAAAGCTACTTTTTTTTGCATTTAGATTGGTTCGAGGTTGGTTCATGTTCACACTGAAAATGAACCGATCCAGGGAACACTGTAGAATTTTCAGCTGTTTTGGTTCCATTTCAAACCAGACCGACTGATCTGACCAAACCAGTTGAAACAAACCTAAATGCAGCCACATGACAACATCAACATCAGTCATAGATGAATGATTGAACTGCATTTTGGTTGGTCACAAGTAGGCCCACACGGAATCTGCATGCGCCCATCATTTCGATTTTCAGCCCATCATTGAGTCTATTTATTTACTTGTGTAAATGTGTGTACATTTATATTAATTCAGTTTTTAAATAATTTCAGTAATATTATTATTGACTGATATGAAAATGTTTATGTAATTTATTTAAAATACAGTTTGTAAAGTAATATTTTTTTATAATAATAATAATTTATTGTCTTGTAGTAGATATATTATATGAGAGACTTGCTTTATTTACCAAATAAGTGGTTCTAATTGCATTCGCATTGTAAACATCAAATAAAAGTTAAAAAGGTGTTATTTTTTATTTCAATTAGTAAGTTTTTAGTAATGATACTCCCAAAATTTGCAGATTTTTTACAAAATTCTCTGCAAAAATGTCCGCAGATTCTGTCTGGCCCTCGTCATAATTAATGTGCAGGAACCTGATGTGCTCAACACACAAAAGTGATCACCTCTTTGAGCAGGTTTTGGTCAGTATGCTTATTTGGTCTGCTTTTGATGCACACCTGAGCACAATTGCCACTTTCACGAAAGCCCAAACTGCACCAAAAAACTGGTAACCAAACTGAATGAGGCAGGTGTGAAAGCACCCTTACAAACCAAACTTTAATACTCCAGATCACGGATTTATTTTGAACACACAAAACACTGTTAATGATTAAACCCCAGTCAGAACAATGCCCTCTCGTCACTCCACATACATCTGAATGAAGTGCTTAGCAGAAAGGGTTGTGTGTGAAATGTCAACTATTTCCTTAAAGAATGGGAACAGGAGATGCTTGAAAATGAAGAGGAACATTAATGTACTGTACAAACGGAGGGAGGAGGAAGACAGGCAACACCCATATGATATACTGATCAACTGACTGCTGAGAGCTGGAATAAGGTCTACAGGAGTTTGTGTCAGGTTTGGGCATAAAGTCACTTACAATACAAGTAAAAATCTGCTGCGTGACAGGATCTCATAAATAGAACTGTGTTTACTGTGTCACTGATAAGTGAGATTTAACAAAGAAACCTGGTCATTGTAAAGTAAGCACAACACAAACTTCACCCCTTAGAAATACTCTAGACCACTGATCATAAACTGGCGGCCCGCGGGCCAAATCCTGCCCGCTGAGCTGTTCAAACGGGCCCACAACTGGATTCCAAAATTGTGAGTATCAAAAAGAAAATAGTGGTCCACACTATTAAAGCAACTAAAATAACAACAACTGAGTCTCTTGTCAGAATAACCACCATTTATGACTATAAGGCTTCGAAATGAGGACAAACGATGCGGCGTTAAGCATTTATTGTTTCAAACAGGTTTTAGTGCAAGTGAAGACCGGGTAGGGTGTAGGCGGAGTGCGCGTGATGTGTGTGTGATGAAGAGCAAGGAGGGATGCGGTGGAGAGGGGTGCGCGATAGGGATGTGCACATCGGTGCTCGAGCGTTGATATATCGCCACTCAGAAGCTTTTAATTTGGTATCGATATTTTAACTATATTTTAATAATTTCTTGCATAACTAAATGTTTTAGCGCTGTGTACAGGATTGTCAGTGATGCTATGTATAAACGAACTGCGGCGAACGTGAAGTGAGCGATCATGTGCCTTTCAGATAACATGTACTCAACACACACAAGTCGCACACTTCTGCATTACAGAATGACATGATGGCAAAGAGGTAACGCAGCGTTTTGGGTTGCTTATCAGCTTAAAAAGCGTTGCACAAGCAATATTTGTGATAAGAAAGTCATACACAGCAATAATACACGCAGCCTTCATAAACACTTACAGACAACACACGCTGAAACTTATAAAGAAGCAAAACAAAAACAAGCTGCCCAGTGCTCCTCTGCTCAGTCTTCCTCTGTTCGATAAAAGGCATTATAGGAGGCAAACCCCCTGTCGGTGCGTGTGTGTGTATATACAGTATGTATGTGAATGCAGTGTGTCTACAATATGGATGTGTGTGCGGGTATGTATATATCACACACACACACACACACACACATATATATATATATAAATAAATAATTTTATCCTCCTTACACTGGCTGCCTGTTAAGCTTCGTATTGATTATAAAATATTGCTTCTTACCTATAAAGCCTTAAATAATTTAGCTCCTGTTTATCTAACCAACCTCCTGTCTCGCTACAACCCAACCCGCTCTTTACGATCTCAAAACTCAGGGCTTCTAGTAGTACCTAGAATTGCAAAATCAAGTAAAGGAGGTCGAGCCTTCTCATTGATGGCCCCTAAACTCTGGAATAGCCTTTCTGATAATGTCCGAGGCTCAGACACACTCTCGCAGTTCAAAACTAGATTAAAGACCTATCTTTTTCGCAAAGCATAGACTCAGTGCATTACATAGCGGTATGACGCATGATGTGCCCCACACTCTCAGAAATAAAGGTACGCGAGCTGTCACTGGGGTGGTACCTTTTCAAAATGTACACATGTGTACTTAAAGGGTCCATATTGGTACCTCAAAAGCATATATTAGTACCTGAAAAAATTTAAGAGGAACACTTTTGTACTTTTTAGGTACTAATATGTACCCTTGAGGTATTAATGTGGACCTTTTAGGTCCCAGTGACAGCTCGCGTACCTTTATTTCTGAGAGTGCACACAGAATTTTGCTTCTTGTTTTTATACACTATGAACAGCAGCTACACTAATTATTCCCCTTATTCTGTATTTCTACCTGGGGGTACTCATCCCGAGACCCTCAGACTATGCAGCGCCACTGATGCGATCCAAGACCAGCGACGAGATGATCCCAAGGTTTTCATAATCCTGGACCAGGCCGTATCCTGAGCAGCTGCTGTGGTGGTCATGGAAGAGTGGAGAGCATGAGACTGATTCCTGTGATGCTCCAAGGACAGACGAGTCTTCGCTGAGGTCCAGCTTCCTGTGCCTAGACTGCAGCTTTGCACAAGACGTTTGGCCATAGGAGAAATAGTCGTGCCCAACTGAGCCAGGTTTCTCTCGAGTTTTTTTTTTTTTTTAAATCTTCACTTTAGCCAATTGGTGAAGTTTTTTTTCTCGCCGCTGTCACCACTGGCTTGCATGGTTCGGGATCTGTAGAGCTGCGCACTTTTATCAGCAAACCAGTAAGTTTCTATTTCACTTTCGGGTTGAGGGCGTTCGCCTAGACTAGAGTGCCAGTTCAGCTTGCTCCGGCCCTGATTACACTACAGTATATACATTACACAAAGTAATAAAATAGGCTAAAAGTTTTATTCGTGGGGGCTAAAGCTTAATTAATTTGATAGACATATAGGCAATGTGCCCTTTACTTCACCTGACTGAGCGTGAGTATTCAGTAGCACAGATTGCTCTGATCTGGGTGAGAACTTTACTAGCGACTACATGCACAGCTGAAAGCCTTTTTTCCTGCTGGGCATCGAATCAACAACAACATATATCCATGGAACACGAACTTGCAGACTCTTTGAACAATGAGGAAATAATTGCACCTAATTCAAAGCCCAGACGTCTGGTTTTGTATTTTATACCTGCGCACCACCTGAAGGACGGTTACGGCGTGTTGTGAATGTCGGCTGTCACCGCAGAAAGTCAAATCTTTCTTTAATTTGGACTTTTGCGTGAAAGCTTTATGGAGTGGCACAGTAGCTGTCCAAGGTACTGTAGCTATGAATTAAATCATAACCCATATATGCACCAATAAACAAGTAAAATGAATGAATAAATAAAATAAATATGGATTCTTAAATGTCGGTATTGTTTTTACTCCAAAAAAATATCAATACGTTTTGACAAATGTTTTATAAAAATAAATTGAGCAATTTTCAACATTTCAGCTATAGGCTGTTATACGATTCAGTTAAATATAAGATAGACATTTAAATATAGATAGATATGTAACAGGTTTCTGTGGGGTTTTTGTTGTTCACTGTGATCTTTAATATATACTGGGTGGTGTAGCTACGCACAAATATTTTCTAAAACATCAAGCAGGAATTTAAAAATTTAAAGGAATTTGTCTATAGGAATAGGCTACACCTTGTTGACCAATTTATGTATGTATGGCCATTAAAAATACATGTTCCTTAACCAGATGTTTTTTCAAGTTACTTAGAAAGAGATTGTTACTTCAGTCATGTTGTTGTAATGTTTTAAGTTGACTATAGTTACACATAGGGCTGGACAATAATTTGATATCAATATATATCGCGATAGATTTTTTTTTCAATAACGGTGATATGATTTTTGAACCCATTTCCGGTATTTCAACATAAATCGGTCTTTGTCAGTCACGTGCGTTTGTTGTGTGTGACGTCACACCTTTTTTGTGGTATCGCTTCCCGAGACAACTTGAGAGAAACACATAACGCATACATGCCATACAAGGGTCAAGCTGGAGAAGTACAAGAATATCGAGAGTACGCAGTACCGCAATAAACTAAACAAAAATGCCAGGGATTGTCATTTTGATAAACTGTCTTACATTCAGGATATAGATCCGTTTGAATTAACTGCAAACCTACGGAGTTGCGCTGCCGCCGACCCCTCATTTCATACTGTATATCATCAATGTCTTAATATACATTGTTTTAGTTTGAACACCAGTAAACTACAGTAAGTATTTCTAATTATGTATTGCAGTTTTTAGTTTTTATTAGTTAGTTACATCCAATATTTACATTTACAAACTGTTGGACAGATGTTTGTATCCAAAGCATTTTACTAATATGAACAATGAATGTACTTTAAGCAACAGAACAAAAAATAGTAAGTCACTTTAAACTATCTATTCAGTTCAAACTACTGATTGACCTAATGTTTAACTTAGAGCAAAAGCACTTGTCTCAGTTCTTTAAAGGATTATGTAGTTCAGTAATAACTGCTTACCTTGTGTTTGGTTCTGATGTACCAGTTTTGTTATTGTGAAGAACAAACAATAAATGAGTAAACAACAGATTTTATGTCATCCTCCATTTATTTGCATTTATACAAATGATATTTTTAATTCAGGCACTGAGGTAAAAGTCAAGGAATGCATCATATCGTTTACATAACACAGGATGAAACTTCAGCAAAACACATACACACTGTGGAAGTAACAAAGTTACAAAAATGTAAAGGAATTTTCAAAGAACGGATCAGTTAAGCACAGAATGCATTTATACACCTGAGCTTTTTACTCTTGTTGACAACTCCAGCTCTTCTACACTACAGTTGGACATTGGTTTGTTTGTGCACAACAGACAGTTACAATCTTATGCTGTAATGTGACATCTTCACCTTCACAGGGGAGCATCAAGTTGATGGGTCAGTGCTTGTTATTAAGATTGTGTTTGATTCTTGTTGCAAAATCCATCAGACATCCTGTATTCTTCAAGTTCACAAAGCAGCTGTCAGTTCACCTCCAACAGGTGGTTTACTTCTACACATCTGTCCATACACAATTTACAATCAGTTTGTCTTGGCAACCTCCTTAGTGTTGTGTCTCCTCATCAGTGTCTCTCACCATCTTCAACCTCACGTGTCTTCTTCTCTGCATATTGATATATGTGTGTCTCAATGCAGCAGGCCAGGACATGCGATGCATCTGTTATTACCGCTATAGTCTGTCAATATCCTTTCTTCCGAGAGGAAAATGTAAAATATCTGTCGTCATGATAACAACGTAACACTGTATTTACTCTGCGAAAGATGCTATAACTCGGATACAACACAAATGTATGCCCCATAATGCAACTCGGTATTTACGAGCGTGACGTCACCTGACAAAGACCGATTTGCATATATATATTTTATTATATACATAAGATCTTATACATGTATCACTTGTCACTGAATGACTTTCAGTGCTCAGCTGTCAGAAAGAGCGTGATGTCACCTGCGTGATGACGTACATCACAGACACGCTGCCAGCGCTCAGCAGCGCATAGTCTTTTACAGTCTATGGCAGCACAGGAGTTAGTTAAGCTCTGTGACTGTTGCAGAAAGTTAGCTACAAAATGAGTGCCCTTAATACAGAAGTGAATGAACAAGCTTCCACAAGTAAGAATGCAGACAAAACAGTTGATTTAAGAAAAGAAAGACTAATGCAGTGGTGTGGAAGTGATTCTTTCTTTTTAAGTTCCGATAAACTTATAGTTTTGGTGCTCTGCAAATTGTGCTAGAGAGTGGTGCCGACTAGCAGCGGGAACACATCAAATCTGTTTCACCATTTGAAGCAGTTACTCCTTCTGATAAAACATACTGAGAGTCAGAAGATGAGGCATCGTAAAAGTTTAAGCCAACCTGTCACCTCACCACCAGCCACCTCCCCGACACCGAAACCAGCGGTGTCAGAAGAGAAGGCAATGAAGCAAACATAGATGGCTATGAGGCGCCGTGCAGGATTTATATTAGTGGTGGGCCATTATCGGCATTAACGCGAGACTCTTATAGCGCGATAAAAAATATTGCCGTTAATCTATTCTCAAAGTTGGGTAGGGAGCTGGGTCTATACCAAGCGGCAACCTCTCGCTCTCCCTCGGGAAGCCAATACGGAAGTAACTAAAACTGCAATTCATCGACTCGCCTTGGGGGGCTGGCTCCAGGAAGTCCAAGTGCTTTCTGCATTGGTAAATAGGCCATTTTTACAGCTGATAAAAACATGAACCCTTCATGACAACTGTGAGGGGGGTGAATTTTTTTATAACTCATCCGTTTAGTTTTTATTAAGTTATATTAAGTATGCATAATTAAGGGCGTGGCCACTTGACTGACAGCTAGCCCTCGCTGGTTGCCGTCTCGTCACCTCAGCTGATTCCGGGTAATTAACCACTGAACTCGGCATATACATCGTATTTTTGTTTTGGTTAATGTTTCTTTACACAGTCATTTGCCTTTTGGAATTATTTCCTGCAATTATCAGATGATATGGCATGCTATGTGGACTTAATTGTGCTTACAATCCGTTCAAGTTGCCTCCATTTTCCAGGTGAGTAAAATTATATACTTATATACCATCTCTATAAATGTATTTGTTTTATTTAAGATCATTTATCATTTAAATGTTCTTTAGACCAGTATTGCACTCCAGAATCTGACAGACTGATTAGCTGTAGGCTATAAAACAGTTATCTGAAGCGTTGTCATACAATGTTAGTGCTGGATTTTATAAATAGCCTTGCATTTACTAACACAGACTATATCTGAAGTGTTTGGAAGTAATTCGCGGTTTCCTCCTGTCGAAAAACATCATAAGAACAATGTTTAGTGGCTCAATGTGATACAACAGTGTTTTTAAAAGTCTAAACACTTTATTGATATAGTGTACAACCAAGCACTTGTGGTCAGAACACAAACGAGTCACAGGTAATGAAGTATTAAGCTTTCTCCCAAAGTAAAAAGTCTGTCTAAGCAAAATGCTGGGAATCAAGCATGCGTCTGTAGCTCCGCTCACTCTCCGCCTCTTTGCCCTTATTTGGTATCCCGCGTTTGGTGCGATGACGCACTAACAAAATGGCGACGGTTGGCCGCGCCTACTTGTAGCTTCTTTTGCAGTGTTCAAAAACCTATGGGTGACGTCACGGATACTACGGCCATATCTTTTACAGTCTATGGTCTATACTATGCAAGCTATGATGACTTTCACCTTGCTATTTTAGTGCGGATGTATACCTGGCCGGTGAGCCATCTGACAAAATAGTGCCCTTCTAAATCAAATCAGCAGGATGCCTGACTTTAACTGCAGTTCGGCAGTTTCACTTTAACTCACAAACATTTAATTTGTGCGCCGTGACAAACTCGGGTATTAGACGCAAATAATGAGTAAGGACTGGTGAGAGTGGTATGGAATTTAATAACGCACGCCAAATGAGAAGAAAAAAAACTTCCGCATTTCGCGGTGTGTGTGTGTGTGTGTGTGTGTGTGTGTGTGTGTGTGCGCGGTCCTTTACTGACAGCCGCCTGTGTGGATCTTGTCGGAAAATATGGCGAAAAGTCCTACATGACGGTAATAGTTTGTCAGTAATGCAACTAATATCTGCATACTCCAATTCTTAATTCAATTTCTGTTTAGTTCAGTTATAACTTTGTCGCATTAAGGTAATCAAAAAAAAAATTGCTGTTTACTTGGTAGACTATTAATCAGAGTATTGTTTTAATCATATTAAAATCATATTTAAGTATTGCTGCCCATGTAAACATACTCAATGCCTAACACCGTCAGGGCTCTGTGAACTTGCCTTTGCGAAGCAGCATTTTCTGTATGTACGTACATCAAAAGCAAGTATGAAATCACTGTTTGGAGCTTATGCAGGCCTACAGTTCAACATTGATGTTTAAGTGAATGAACAGTTAATAAACACAAATAGATCTTATTGAACAGCATTTATTTTCATGACCAATTATTATAGTAAAACAGTTTCTCAAGCATATTGTGATGCATTTTGGAAACAGGAGATGAGCCCCTGGTCTAATGAGCCACCTGGCTGGAGAAACCTGTTCTCAAAGAATTATTATTTGGGTAGCACACATATTCTGAATGCCATCAGCAAATTTCAAATGAGCCATTTTAAAAATTAATCTATGCCCAATCAATCTATCCATCCATCCATCCATCCATCCATCCATCCATCCATCCATCCATCCTTCCATCCATCCATCCATCCATCCATCC
>CAIGQZ010001336.1:36238221-36250669 GCA_903798205.1 Danio tinwini
ATTATTATAATCTTTATTATTATTATTATTATTATTATTATCATCATATATATATATATATATATATTAATCATTATGATAATTATCATCATCAATCATAATACAATTAATAATAGTAATTAATCATCCTCTTAAATCACCATATTAATAGGAACTAAAATAACTATAGAACTATATAGTAACTACATTTAATGAAGTACAGATTATCAATACTTGTAATACTTGTGGAGTTTTATTTCACAAAAACAGCACCAATGTAGCTAAAAAAAATGTCTTAATCACTAAAACAAATGAGAAAATACTACTTTATCAAATCTTATGTAGTTAATAGCTTTTTATTAATTACTAATATAAAAACTGATTGAGATGGTGATGAATGGCATTCAAGTAGGTCTGGGCGATATTACAAAAATTCTATCTTGATAATTTTTTTCCATGTTGAACGATAACGATATATATATTTAGATTGAAGCTATTAATGCTTCAAGTCTAACACAAACACACCAACTGAGGTTTTGACAAGGATGAACCGATCCACAAATTTTCAATGACCTCATGTCCATCAGTTCACCCATCATATGCACTCACTGTGTACATCATATTTATTACAAACTAAAACAAAATGATTAACCAAGCAGGTCAAGGAAAGTCAACGAGAATAATAAAGAAACAATTTTAGATGGCAGGATAAGCTTTGAGGTTTGACATAAGAACTAGGAAACCATTGATTAAAGTGATGCATGAACTTATAATGCTGTCATTACATAATGTAATCTTCCAAAGTTTGGTCTTTGATTTAGTGCAGTTCTGAGGTCATGTGGTAACTCTTTAAGTCTTTGCTAAGGATAAAAGTGATTGTGATCCTGATTGTGGCCAAGACATTTGTGTGAAGCTGGTATATGACATGAGTTGAAATGAACTTGAAATCTCTCACAAAAAGACATTTGGATTCAAATCTTTTCTTATTGAGCTCTGTGGTGTATCTCTCCGTATGGTGAGAGTTATGACAGACAAATGTAACAAATCTTAATGTGGCTTCTGACGAAACCAAAGTGGTGCAACTGTTCAAGTTTCTCAACCAAATTGAGAAAGGATATGAACTATTGCAACAATTACAATATGAACATTGGCTGAAAGTTACAATGCTTCTACTGCTAGTCAGCTTTTTATTATTATAGTCTTGACGCTTAATACAGTAGCAACATAATTGTATTTTTAGAGGAGACGGCACCTTTACATTTTCTTGTGTAATGGAAAAACATCACTGTTTGCAGATTTTGAAAATATTTTATGCAATATTGCAAAAAAAAATTATTTAAAGCTGCAGCTCTTTGATAGCTGTAAACTACTGATCTTGTTGCCTAAAAAAGTTTGGGTAACAGTTTAGTTTAAGCATCAATTCCACTATTAACTATACCGGCTTATTACCTTAATATATTTAGATATTGGCTGTTTATTAGTACTTGTAAAGTATGATCTTATTCTACATCCCTAATCCTACCCAATAGCGAAATCTATTGCCTTATAATCTCAGTCTAATGCAGGGGTGCCTGAACTTTTGTATGAGGTGCCAAAACCCAAGTATCAATGAAAGGTGCGGGCTGAAGATAAATATGCCAAACTATTTTACATTAAAGTTGCCATGGTTCATTTTCTTATTTATTTCCTAATATTTAAAAATAAGTAGAAAACATAGCTTTGAATCGTCTTAACTAATGCAGTATAACTTTTTAATTATAACTTATTGATAAAAAAACTATTAGATTTATAACACAGTAGAGTTAAATGCTGGATACACTAGTCAAGCAGAATCTGCCTTTGCCTTGATTTGCTCACCAAAGTCTCTGCATCATCCTCTATCTGTCAGGTGACAGTATGTACATTTTAAACTAAACTACAGCATTTAAATTGAAATATTTAGTTTCAGATTGTTTTTTTAAGCTTAACGATAAAACAAACAATTAACAGGTTATATTAAACTTGAACAATTAAATTTGGGCTGCACAATAAATCATATCAGCATCAATATCACAATGCGTGCTTTTGTAATAGTCACATTGCTGGAGCTGCAATGCTAAGCTGGGATTATAGTTGATCAGCAATGAAGAATGCACAGTGTTATTTTACATTAAATTTGACTTCATTAATAGGGGTGGGACAAAATATCAATATGCTAATTGTGAGGGTGACGCAGTGGCGCAGTAGGTAGTACTGTCGCCTCACAGCAAGAAGGTCGCTGGTTCGAGCCTCGGCTGGGTCAGTTGGTGTTTCTGTGTGGAGTTTGCATGTTTCCTCCAGGTGCTCCGGTTTCACCCCACAGTCCAAAGACATGCGGCACAGGTGAATTGGGTAGGCTAAATTGTCCGTAGTGTATGAGTGTGCATGGATGTTTCCCAGAGATGCGTTGCGGCTGGAAGGGCATCCGCTGCGTAAAACAAATGCTGGATAAGTTGGCGGTTCATTCCGCTGTGGCGACCCCAGATTAATAAAGGGACTAAGTCGAAAAAAAAAATGAATGAATGATTTACAGTGATAATTCTGCCCCACAATACATTATTGATGTAGCCAAGTATCAATATTTATTTAATTGAATTCATTTATCAGCCTTGCAATGCTACTGTTTACCGCAGTACATGAGGTGGTGCTCTTATAATGGTGGATCATAAACACATCAATGTTGCAATTTCACTAAATATATGTGCTTTTAATAAAAGAAATACATCTCATAACTTTTTGATGCATGTTTACTCTTTATTTACAAATATCATGATATATTTTGGATGGTTTTCTGAGTTATCATTATCGTCATCACCATTATCATTATCGGGGGCCTAAAAAAATGTGATAATATTATAACATATTACTTTACCTGAATATCTGACTTCTTATTTGACTTTTATTTTTGCTCTATCCTATTTATTTGTGTTTGCAATTTGTTTGATTCACTTCATTAATGATTTAATTCCAAATAGAGCTATTCAAGTCCTCTGCCGAAATTGTATTAATTTCAAATCGCAATATTTAATTGCAGAAAAATAAAATATCACAATGTCAGATTTTTCCAATATTGCGCAGCCCTACTAGAAACACTTTAGCAGTCGTTGTCCCCAGATTGGTTTAAATATACATGATTTCTGCGAGTCAAGTATCCAGCAATCTTAACAAGCCTGTCTGGAAACAAGTCTGATCAGATAAAATAACTGTGATGTTTATAATGATGACAGTACTCATTACTAGTTGCATAACATGGAGGATTCTTCAAATTCTTGATTTCTGGATGTTTCAGTAAAAATGTTTTCAGACATTCATGAATCTGTGATTTGCTTCCTGCATACTTGTCTGTTATTATGAGAATACATTTGTGATGATAAACATTTATTAATTTGACTTAAATGCTGGATTATTAAAATTAATACTCACCGCATAAAAGATTTAACCCGTGAAGTCGACATACATGCAGGTATGCTTATACTGCCTTTTTTCTAATGAATCTTATTATCACCAAAATATTGAAGGAATCTCAGAACAAATCCTGCATACAAGTTGTACTGATTTCATATATCTTTTGCTGATAAGATCATTTAGACCAATGGTCTCAAACTCAATTCCTGAAGGGCCACAGCTCTGCACAGTTTAGCTCCAACCACCTCCAAATAACACCTATAGTGGTCTTGAACACCTTAATTAGTTGGATCAGCTGTGTTTGATTAGGGTTGGAGCAAAACTGTGCAGAGCTGTGGCCCTCCAGGAATCGAGTTTGAGACCTATGATTTAGACTAGAGTATTCATATGTCATTGTGTTTGAAAACTTTTAAAAACATGAATGATTGACGTGCCTGCCGGCTGTTATTCTGTGCACATTACTACAGCCCTACACATGATGCGGCACAAAACAAAACATGATTGGTTGGTTAACCTGTCAGTCATATAACATAATTGGAGGCCCTGGACCATCCCGACCTTCAGTCTGAGGTCTGGCTATGTGAGACTTTTGCCTTACCAAACATTAATAAGCAGCAAATTAGTAATTAATGAGCTAAAAGTGTTTGTTAAATGATTTGTTAATAGCAAAAGTTGTATCTTAAAATGTGATCAAAATTTGTTATTTGGTCATCCTCATTATTGTAATTGGGCTGAACAAATTCAATAAGCAGACTTTTTTTCTGGGATAATCATTTGCTATAGGAACAATTTTACCAGATGACCTGTAAAGCTTTATTTTCAAAGAATTTGTTAAGAACTTAACATTGTGGGTATGTTGAGGAAATGCACAGTTTTATTAATGAACCAACAGTGAGGTGTAGTTGTAGCTGTGAGTAACACAAAAGTATAAAATTGCAAAAGCGAGCGAGAATATAGATGGGAGAGGTGCCAAAACAACAGCTCTGAGCAAACATTTTCTTGTCTTTGAAGAAAAGCAATCTGGAGCATGTACAAACTGATATTTGCTGCATCCCAATCCGCACACTATGCCATACTAAATAGTCTTCAAAAATAGAATTAGTATGTTCCAAACCATAGTATGTTGAAATGAGTATGCCAAAGGTTTCCAGATGATCTACTATTTCCAGTAAATCTGAAATGTAGAACAGTCCGTCCATACACTCACTACTAATATTACCCACAATAAATCACACATTGGACTTAAATTCGATTAGAACTGCAAACACGTGTAAAAAGTGTAAACAAACTACAAACATGGCGGACGCACAATACCAACTGTCAAGTAGAAAGGGTTTGGTAAAAGTGATTATATGACTATAAATTCTTATCTAGTCAACTGGAAAATAATTAAATCACATTTTCCCTGTTATATTTTTTATCTGCAACAACTATGTGAACTTCTATGAAGACGTGTTTGGACTTTACCTTCTGAATGCACAATTATCCAAAGATCTGAGGAGATTTTTCTGCATGAAAGACTCGCGAATGGCAGATTAACGTGCTGCTGAAATCTCCAATACAGTAGGTAATTAAATATGAAAGAAATGTGGATGATGTGTTGAAATGATTGATAGGGCACGTAACTAAGCAACCTAATGGTCCATTAATGAGGACATTCGTCCCAAAGCTTGCATACTATTCTGTTAACTACTCAAAAGTATGTACTTTTTCTTCACAAAAAAGTACACACTTTTAGGACATAGTATAAATTAGGATGCAGCAATGCGACTATAACAACGCTGTCAAAACTGAAAACATAAAAAAGCAACTGGCATACAATGTTGTCCACTATTTTAGCTGAATTAGTTAAATGGATAAAAATGCATCATTTTCAAAAGTCTCCATTATCACTGCAGTCCACAAAAAAAAGCCATTTTCAAATTGATCTATTTTGGAGAGTGTTAACAAAAAGTTGCATTTTCAATGCCTAAAAACACTGTCTCGCTGTGAACAAAGAGCCAAAACAGAGAGAAAATTATGCTTTTTTTTTTTAACAAAAACGGCGTGAACATGACCTGGCAAATGAGCTCATAAAAGGACTCTGCAGTGTTATCAGCTCTCATTATTATAAAAGTTGCACGATTGGACTATTTTTTGATAATTAAAGTGACAGTGTTAATAAACGAAGATAATTAAGGCGGATTTTATGTTTGTTTTTGCATGTTTGTTGGAAGACTATTATTTTATCAAAACATTGAACATACAATTAACTTGCTACAAGTATACTCCTACAGGCTTTCATTAACTGTTTACTTGCCAAATCACTTTCTATTAGTTTTATTCATAAACAATCTTTGTACTAAACTAATTAAGAGTCATTACTAGGGCCAGACAGAATCTGCAGACATTTTTTGCTATTTCTGCTGAGAATTTAGTAAAAAAAATCTGTGAATTTATGCTGAATTATTTTGAGAGCATCATTGCTAAAAACTTAATATATGAAATTTAAAATAACACCTTTTTAACTTTAATGTTTACAATGCAAATCCAATTAAAACCAATTACTTGGTAAACAAAGCTAGTTTCTCATATAATATATCTACTACAAGACAGAAAATATTACTTTACAAACTGCATTTTAAATAAAGCATATGAACATTTTCATATCGGTCAATAATAATATTAATATTACTGAAATTAATTTTAAAAACTAAATTAATAAAATTACAAAAGTAAATAAATAGACTCAATGATGGGCTAAAAATCTGCGAAAATCTGCGGATTTCTGCGCGTGCAGATCCCATGTGGGCTTTGTCATTTTATATACTTTGCCAGGGGTGCAAACTCATCAGGGATGAAATAGGTGACAGATCTACACAATTCACGTGAATGAACCATTTCATAACTAAAACAGCGAACTTCATCATCAAAAGGTAACAAGTTTGCACCCCTGCTTTACTTTAATAAACCTGAAATAAAAAATGCATCACATCGCAACCCCCTGAATCGTAATGGAATCGGCTTGTGAGGTGCCAAGAGATTCCCAATCCTAACATTCTGTGATGTGACTACTGCAGATTCACACATGTTAAAGACGATCTATTGTGCAGCTCTACATTGTACTGTAACGGTATTACTGGAATCCAAATAAATACTGATGATTCATGCGCAATGACACAAAAGATCTATGTACGCATAAACTGTCTATGTTGCACATTGTTCAAGTAATATTTCTTGAGTTGGAGCAGCAGTGTGGTCAGCTGAGGTTTGGTTTGGGCAGAAAAATGTTTCAAGTCACATCCTCTGACTAACACCCTAAACACAAACAGAGGACAGATTTAAACAGCACTGTGGTCAATCACTGCAACACTACAGCAGCCGCCACTGTTACAAAGGGAAGTAAAAAAATAAAGTGTCTTTTTTAATATATTCTCATGATAGCACATCCAAAATTTATATTGTCTTTACTTATTCATGTTGATCTGTTATTGACAGTGAACACAATCTTTTAAATATTATATAAATGTATGTGTGGGAAAAAAGTAATATATTTTGAGTCTCTATAGTTTTTTTTAAAGCTGTGAGCCAAATTTCATTGCAGATTTCACCTTAAATCAGTGCTAAATTATGCAGAAAACTGTTAAAAAATGCTAACAACTGTGCTACATTTGGAAATTACATGCTACTGTCATGCCACTGCCATTATGTCAAATAATATTAGAAACACATGATTCCTGTGTGATAAAACATGGTAGAATTAAACTAAACCATGCTAAAAATATACTAGTGATGTTTCAGCAATATGCAGAATAATGGAAGCAGCGTGGTAAGCATGTTAGCAGTGTCCTAAATCATGCTAGAAACATGCTAGCTGCATTAAAAAATATTAAGTCAAGCTTAGTGTGTTAAATAATGGCAGAAACAAACTACCCAGTGGGCACCTTGATGTCAAAACAATATCGAATTGACTTCAAGAATGATGTCAAAAATGCAAATTGATTTGGTCAAAACCTTGATGTCCATTTGACATCCACACATTGATGCCCTTCTGACCACCAAATGAATGACACAAAAGTATTTTAATATAAGAAAGGTGGCAGCATGGTGGCTCAGTGGTTAGCAATGTCACCTCACAGCAACAAGGTTGCTGGTTCAAGTCTCGGCTGGACCAGTTGGCATTTCTGTGTGGAGTTTGCATGTTCTCCCCGTGTTGGTGTGGGTTTCCTCCTGGCACTCCGGTTTCCCCCACAAGTTCAAAGACATGCACTAAAGGTGAATTGAATAAACTAAATTTGCTGTAGTGTTTGAGTGTGTGCGTGTGTGTGTGTGTGAATGTGAGAGTGTATGGGTGTTTCCCAGTACTGGGTTGCAGCTGGAAGGGCATCCACTGCATAAAAATATGTCGGAATAGTCCTCTGAAATACAGACTAAGCCGAAGGAAAATGAATGAAGAAAAGAGTTTTTTTTTCATCTAAAGCTTACACTTTTTTAAAATTTAAACAGAATTTTGACATCTAACACTAGCGTCAAAAACATAAAAAATATATTACAAAACTGTCCTGTTATCGAGTTTTTGATGCAAATGTTAGTTGTGTTTTTGACATCAAGGCAGTCAATTTGATATTAAATCAATTAAAAACGTATGCTTTTTTCCATCAAGGTGCATGCTGGGTTACTATGTGATGAACCCTTGGTTAATTATTGCTAACAATACAATTTATGCATAAAAATGTACTTTTTTTTTACTTTCTGATGTAAGCTTTTTAAGACCATTAAAGTTTAACTACAAACTTAACCATCTTGTTTTCTTTTCTTCTCTTTTCATCTCTTTCACTCTGACATTTGCCACAATATACAGTAGTCAACATTTGAAATGAATCAAAAGATTTTTAAATCATCCTAAAACAAGAATGGGTGTTGATCAGTAGATTTAGGACAACTCTGATGAAAGGTTTTGATTCACTTTATTGCTGTAGATCTATTATTTCATTTATTTGTGAATTTATTAATGTAGCTCTGCCCCATACAATAACCGATCATGATGATATCATATACCAGTAAAAGATTAAATCAAATAGAGCAGTTTAACAAAGTCATGATTATGTGAATTTGATGGCTAAACTAGAATGTTAACCTACGTTTTATATCAATACATCAGAAATGCTGGGAACAATGACGTTTGATGGTTTCTAAGGTGGGCAAAAATTATCTTACATTAAAAGAAGTGATTTTTGACTGGAAAGCTATAGTAAAAATAAATTAAACTCTGCTCTCTCCATCACAAACACATCATACAGGTCTAGAACAATTGGAATACAACACTCAAGTCATTTGGTCTGCTTTCCAATGTCTATTTTGATGGAGCTTGCTAGACAACATGGTGGGGAGGAAAAAATAAAGAATCTGCTTTTGGTAAAGAAACCTAATCTGATTTAAACTATATGAGCTATGTATAGGAGTTCACTGACATCCTCAGGGCCATGTGTCAGCTTTCAAACTAGATCAGACTAGATTCAATGCACTGTCCTCCCTATGAAGACAACATTGGTGTGGTCACTGAGCAGGTAATTCTTTTTTTTATCCCCAAAAAACAAACTTGGGAGGTCGAGGGATGAAATGAAAAAGATAATTGAAAATCCTCCTCGCTAAGCCCAAATGTGTGGGTCATTATCAGTGTAGTCATGTATGCAGACCCCATTCAGAGGGGATTTACAACATACAAATCTGAACTCTTAATATCACAGCCCATATTTTATGTGCAGAACCTTCTCTATGATATCAGTAACTGCATAGAAGGAAATTCATCTGTCTTGTCTGTACTTGTAGTAGTATCTGAGGCGGTCTCACACAAGCTGGGAAATATTTTAAATGATTTTTTTTTTAGTTTTATAGTCGCATTTTCATAAAACAGTTTTACCAGAGTCATTTTGGCCTACTATAACAGTGACTCAAATACTGGAATTTCCCTCTCATACCAAAGGGTGGACACTAGGAATTCATTTTAACTTTAACGTTTCTAAAGTTTGATTTACACACACACACACACACACACACACACACACACACACACAGTGATTTACAGTTAAACTTTTTACAATGAATATAAATCGTGCTATCGTTAGTTTGCCAAGTTCCCATCTTTATAAACTCTGCCTTAAAGGATTAACAAACGTCAACTTTCTTTCTTTTTTCGACAAACAAATGCAGATAGTCATCAAAACTAAGCAATGGAGTTCATACACCTGTGTTACTTGTGAAAAGTATGTAAACTAAAGCCGTAAAACTTAACCGCCGTCGACAGTTTACTCTTACCTTTAAAAAAATTCTCCCAAGAATGATCTCCTGATAAATCAGTGAAGAAACTGAAAACACGCCCCCGAGTTGCTTTCACGTCAAGCTCGAAAGGTCCGTTTGTATAATTTCCTTCCGAAATGATCTTAATACTGTATGGAAGTTAATTGCATTCTTTATCACTATTGTAATGTATTCTTGTTACTTTGTGAATGACACCGTTTGTAGCACTTCCACCTACGCTGACGAATCACAGTCGGCGCAGGGCCTGACGTCACCGTCGACCTTTTGAAGCCATCGAGCTGTGGAGAGAGACGCCGCTGATTGTTTTCTGCCTCTTTTCTCCCAAATTCTCTTCAATTCAGGCGCCCTCTTTCGGTGACCCTGGGAACAGTTGATTGCTTGCCCTGACAAAAGTAAGGAATGTTGCTGTATTGGACAGGAATTTGTAATTTTGTGATGGTGGCTGTGTCTTTACAACATTCATGTGTTAGACTGATTCTGACAGGATTTGAAGATTTGTACATAACAGTGTCCTTAAATACATTACTTTTATTAAGACAAAATTATTAATAGTTATCATGGAAACAGCATATTCTATGTGTACTTTTATATTTGCCATTTAAACCATACACTGCAAAAATAAAATGATTTTTTTTTTGTCAAGTCCAAATATCTTTTGTAGAAGCATTTTTGTAGACAGGTTAAATGTTGTTTACAAAAATAATAGACCAAAATGAAAGAGATTTTGCTAAAAAAACAAGCTAAATAATCTTTAGTAGAGTAATTAAAATACTATTATTTTAAACAGAACGTGATTATTTTACTTACCCCACTGGCAGATAATTTTGCTTTATTTTATTTGACCTTACTAGAGTTTTTAACAAAGAAAAATGCACATATTTTACTTATTGTTTGTAGATATTTTACTAAAAACAAGACAAAAACTAAGAACAATATTTGCAAGTGTAATAGCTCTGTTACTAAATAAAGCCAAGTTTATGAATCCTAAAGGTTACATTTTCCAAATTTCTTTAGGCTTTGTATCAACAAAAAACATACAAATGCAACAGTTTGTGTGATAACATTGTAAATATTTTTAAAAATGAATTTGACTGTTTACTTTCACAGGTAAACATAGGTAAATACATGTGAACACATAGAACAGATTAAGTTTAACAAAATATTTTTTATATTTCAATTTTGTTTTAATTGACAGACAGACAGACAGACAGGCAGGCGGGCAAATGGATGGATGGATGGGGGTGGGCGGATGGACGGACGGACAGACAGACAGACACAGACAGATAGATACTGACCAAAACTTACTCACAAAACAGCCAATACTGTATATGTTAGAGATGTAGGTTTATATTTTCAGTCTAGCTCTATTATTGTACCATTGGAGCTCTGGTCTGCACCTGCTCAAAGAACACAGCGGGAGATTGTTGAGGCTGAGATAAGCTGAAAGACTGCTGTGTTGCAGAGATGGGCAGCAGGAAGAGGACAGCAGCATACCAAGTAATGTTATAGTGTTGGCAGGGACATTTCATTCTAAAATTTCAACCAAATGTGCTCTTTTACCTAAACCTCTATTCAGTCACTTTTGAAACACTTTTTTTATATCATCAGAATGGTTTGGTAAAGATATTGGCACCCGCTATGTGAACGCACGCGCGCACACACACAAAACAAATTAGGGTCTTTATCAGAAAAGTCATGAATGAATCCACTGTAAACGAACGACAAACTGATTTACTTTAAAGAGTATAGTAGAATAATTAAATTTTTTCTCCCCATAATCACTGCACTATTTAATATTTGCACATTTAAAATTCTACACATTCATTTTACTTCGTTGCACCAATTCATCCTGAGTTATACATATCTATTTGTAATTATGTTCATATCTATCTGCATACTTCTGAATATTAATAGCAACCTGTACATATATTCATCTATTGTAAATCTCTGTTCATAGCTAATACAACCTGTATATGTTCAAAGTATATCCATCTGTAAGGATTACCCATAGTTTTTCTACAATTGCACTTTAGAACTTGCCTATATCCTGCACTGGCTATATATTTTTTCGATAGTCTACAGAACAAACCATCTTTATACAATAACTTGCCTAATTACCCTAACCTGCCTAGTTAACCTAATTAACCTAGTTAAGCCTTTAAATATCACTTTAAGCTGTATAGAAGTGTCTTGAAAAATATCTAGTCAAATATTATTTACGGTCATCATGGCAAAGATAAAATAAATCAGTTATTACAAATGTGTTGAAAAAATCTTCTACCTGTAAAAAAATTGGGGAAAAAAATTAACTGGGGGGTGAGGGCTAATACGTCTGACTTCAACTGTATATACCATTGTTTCAAGCAAAGTCCAATTGACCAAGCAAATCTAAAATGTGTTTATTTAAATTAGCATAAAAAGCATGAAAAAACAACAAAAAAAAAAAACTTACATTTCCACAAAACCCTAAATATCCAACGTGATACAATTGAAAAATCCTCAAAAAGATATTCTCTCTTTTTTTTTAATACGGTGATACAATACAGCCACTAATGCTTTCATACAGATGAAAATAAGCACTTTATAAAAAATAGATCTCTACATCGTAACATAATGAACAAAGCGTTTGCCATTCAGAACATAAGGACCTGAATCTATCCATCTATCAGTATGTGACGTGACATAGCTCTGGGTTTGAACTCAGTCATTCACGTTTTTACCGTGTTTACATTTGGCAGGGAGTGTTCAA
>CAIGQZ010001336.1:36250995-36311643 GCA_903798205.1 Danio tinwini
ATCTATCTATCTATCTATCTATCTATCTATCTATCTATCTATCTATCTATCCATACATATAAAACGGTGTCTCTTTATATGCAAATGAGCTGCTGCTAGCCAATCCCTTTCCACAAGAGGGCAGAGCATTTACAGCTTATGCTTTGGCAATAACTAAAATATTATATTAAATTCAGGATATAATTTGTGGCAAGCATGTTCCAGGAAGACAATGCAGGAATACAGGTATATAGAGAATAATTGCATTAGGAGAGGTTTTTGTGTACAAATTGTCATGCACAAACAGCAACATTTCTCACTACAGAAAGTAGGAATGGAAACATGAAACAAAGGAACCTCTTTAAGAAACATCTGTACCAAAAGACCACACTGTCAAAAGGATACAGCCAGTTCTGTCCCGACATCTGATGCCCAAATACTGTAGAAAGGATTCTTCAGCTGTACTCCTCTGATAATAGTAACAATAATACATTTGTTAATTTAAAAAAGAACAATGCAGAATTTACAAATGTACTAAAGAACTCAAGCTAAATGGGAATTGAAGAGAGCTGCCAAAAATGTGAGTAAATGTTGCCTCACCTCTCACACATATCAAAGATGAAAAGGCAGAAGGAGCCAAAGACAATGGGTCCAACCTGCTTCCAGTAGACTGAAAAACGGTTCCTCTCAGTCTGGTCCTTGACAAACAAACAAGAAAATCAAATTATAAAAAAGTAAAGCACATTTTAAGCATGGAAATCAAGTCAAATTGCTCCATTTTTTAAACTTAACATAATCTATGTTTTGTTTGTTTTTCAGTTATACACTCTTTATTAGCCACTTTACACATCCGTTTAATGATGCAGACATCTAACTGTAGCCTATTCGGTTGAAAAGTTTTGGATAAGTGGTGGCGCTAGAGAGTTTGAGTTAGAGACTTCAGGTTTGCTGTGGTTCATGTTGACACTGCCCTCTATCAATGTGCCAAATTATACAACTTTCTAGCGTACAGTTATATGGGCTGCCATTCAAATCTAAAAGATTTTTTTTTCAAAGTGATATGCAGACCAGGATGTTGTTGCACTGTGAATTATATTTGTCCACACTATAGGCTAGCCTGTGCTGTGAACAGGTAATAATTTTGCTTTTGAACTAGATATCCAGTCAAAGCACAACACATCTTAGCATTATGGATATATTATTAGCTTAATATTATCATTATTTGACATTCGTGGATATATTGCGCTCTTTTAAACAAGCTGATTTTTTTTCTTTATGCAAGCTGTTTGCTCTGCATGCGTGTGAAGGAGAAATGAACAGAGAATGAACATACGGCTAACTGCGCATGCAGATATGCCTATTTATTTAATTTCATAACCGCCATTAATAACAAAAGGGAACCTATTTTGAGTGCACAAGAGTGTTTTTCATGTAGTGGCAGTTGGTCAAATATTTAGCCTATAATAAATAATAATTAATGATAAAGCAAGTTATACTGCGATCAGGTGACGTGCTCCATCGGCTAGATAAGCTTAATATTATTTTGTATTGTGTGCTGTGCCGCGGTTTTTATATCTTGTGCGCATGATGGTCTAACAAACCATGAAGGTCAAACAAATCGAAACATTCTTTTCACCCTAATGCAATTTAATAGGACGCTATAAAGGCTAAAGAACTTAATTCTTATATTTGCCTAATTTTTGCAGCCTAGGGCTATACTTCTCACTATGGATTGTATATTTTCTAAAACAGTAGTGTAAAATCATGTTTATTGCAAAGAAAACAAAAAAAAACCCAACAAAATTATATTTTAATTGAACACGCCCCATCACATAAGGTACAGTACACATAAGGCCTGTTTCCACTGAGTGGTACGGTACGGGTCGGTGCGCTTTTATGGCCGTTTCCACTGTCAAAAGTGTACCGAACCGATCCGTACCGTACCACTTTTTCGGCACCCTTTCGAAAGGGTACCAAAGACGAGAAAGGGTACCCAAAGGTGGAGCTACACGCGCAGCTGAACGCTGATTGGTTTACAGAGATACCTCACGATCTCGTGGAGCTAGCCAGAATCTAAACAATGGAGCCGCCATGTTTTTAAATGCACAACCGAGACAACTATATGCATATAATAACGATACATGGATGACCTGGGCTCAAAACAAACCTTGTCGTTGTCTTGATGAACAACCACAAAGCCAAGAATCTGCCGTGTCCTGTTGTTGTTTTACGAGGCCGTCTAAAAGTGCGAGCGGTTTTTCGCTTTCTCCAGGGAGCCCGCGTTCACATCTAGATTTGATATAACGAACTTCTTAAACTGATAATAATAACGTGCGTGTGTGATTAATGAAGCGTCTTCGACATCTGATCCATTCAGAAAGAAAAGGACAAACGCGAGAGTGAAGCGCGGAAAAAAGGAGAAGCCCGACAGGATTACAAGGATTCCCGACAGGAGCAAATAGTTTTAGCAACCTGAAACATGAACAAACTGCCATGTTTATCATCACCTTTTGGACTATTATGAACTCTGAATGATGGAATTACTCTCTAACAGAGGCTACATGTGCTGGTGAAGATTACAGACACAGATGAGAGGTTAGCTCTGACTGTGGGCTACTGTATATGTTACGTGTTGTTTTTGAACTCAAATAAGGACTTAATGTATGCTGTGTGTCGTTTATCTGTAATTGGTAACATATCGGAGACTGTAAGGGTCTGTATGTGTTCATATATGTTGCATTTATTTATTTATTTTATATAATTGCAGACGTTACAGTAGGCTGTAACACTGTCATTGATCTGCAGTTATAATCAAATCATGTTCATAGAAATGTTAGTAATAAACATTTATAAACAAGTATTAATATGTTTAAAGCATCTGTTTTGTTAGAAAAGCTTCTCATATAATGTGAACGACCTGTACGGCTTTACTGTAGACATTTATTCGAGCGAGAATGACGTCGACTGAAACTCTCTGTAGTACACCACGCCCACCAAAAGGGTACCCTTTGTAATGGAAACGCAAGCTTGATAAAGGTGACCCGTACCAACCCGAACCGTACCGTACTGTACCACTCAGTGGAAATGAGCCAATATAGTACCGTCCTATTGTGGAAAGGCAAAGCTGAAAATCTATGGTTAAAGTGCCACCCAGTGGCCAAAAGCTGTTGGCGCACATAGATACAGCCGCGTCGGTGTTAACAACAGCGGTAAAAGAAACTTATATATACACACACACCCAGTCAACCCAAAAATCTGCTTAGGTTCAAACAAAGCATCAAAATAGAGAGAAAATGTGATTTAAGTTGCATTAATCATGGTATATCTTGATGGTGAAAACACCTTGAAACACTGAAGCAGATGAGCTCCAGCAGCAGAAGAGCAAACCAGTGACACTTCTGTCAGCTAACACAAACTGAGGCAAAAACTCACAACAGAAAACTGGAAAAAGGTCACCAGAAGCCTGTACAGTGAAGGTGGATTAGCTGGCTAGCAAAGCTAAGTTTCAGTTTTTTTTTTTGTAAATACAGAGTCCAGAGTCCTAATCCAGAGTTTTAAGTACCATGAAGGTAGAGCCTTGCCTCTTTTCCCAATTCAGCATGAAAGATCGACATTAGCTGTCGGTGAAAGAGCGAACTGATTGGCTATGAATCAGAACACTAGAACAAAGACAAAATTGATAGAACCAAGCAAACGCAAGTCAAGATGGAACCAATAGAAGCTAGCTGTCATTTCATTGCATTTGTTATATATTTGAAAATTACATGGATTATCAGATTATTAGACATATGTCCATGAGCGAATCCATTTGTGGTGAGTAAGAAGTGAAAATGCTATGTAAACGCTACTGCCATCTGCTGGTATGGTAAGATAAATCCTTTAGTTCAAGTGCAGAATGTACATTCTTGTTTCAGTCAGCTGTCGTCCATTTAATGTGTTCACGAGCAGCTGTTTGGTCCAGACCAGGCAAGACACAGCCAACACAAGTTAACAGTCAGTTTTGGTTAGTTCTTTGACGGTGGCTTGTGTGCAGGCTTTAATATCAACTAAGCATCATTTTAATGCCACAGCCAAACCACATGTTGTTGATGACCATGTCAATCCCTTTATGACCACATTGTGCCCATCTTGAAATTGCTATGTCCAGCAGGATAATAAATCATCTCAAACTGGATTTTTGAACATGATAATGAGTTGACTATACTCAAATGGCAGCAGTCACCCGATCTCAATCCAATACCTCAATCCAATTTGGGATGTGCAGGAAGGCGAGATTCATATTGTGGATCTTCAGCGATTGCATGATGCTTTTATTTCGATATGAATCAAAGTCTCTGAAGTAGGGCTGTGCGATAATCATGATCAAAATTCCTGCACGATCCACTTTTTCAGAAAAATCGTTGTATCGCCATAGGGCTTAAAAACAAACAAAAAAAATCCCTTCAGTTCACTCAGAGCAGAATTGATTTTTTTTTTCGTTTCTGTTATTGTGTTCCTTATTAAACAAAACACTCCGAAAAAATGTTTTCTAAAAAAAAATACCGGTTAATAACTTTATTTTATTACAAAGTATTGCAGGGCTCTAGAGTGCCCTGATTTATTAATGGTGATTTATTAATGGTTCTTGCTCACAAGCGGTAGTTGATTGACAAGCTGCTTAAAAGCGCTACACACAACAAACCCCATCTACTCAATCCAGCGGCAAGTGCTGAAATACGCAACCAGTTTTATTTGTTGCCGATTTGCATGTTGCTCCTTTTTTAAAATGTCTTTTATTTCTTAAATCTCTCAAATTAGGCTAACATAATCTCCCTCTGAGATAATAATTCAATAGCATTATGTGCTGTAGGCTAATGACCAACACCCTCTGTATACAGTTTACACACCTGCAGGTCTTTTGATGTGTTATACATTACATGTTTTAAATGACAGTGAGGCATGCTATATTTAGTTTTTTATTGTAAAATATACATTACAACCCAGTACACAGTAGAATAATATTTATTAAAGGCCCATTGGCAGCGTATAGCCGTTAAGCTTAAAATCAAAAGGTGGCTAGTTGCTTAGACTATTTATTTCGTTTCCGTATATTTTTTATCAAACGAAAAATGCAATTAATTGCAATTAATTGCATTTTGGTTTTAGTTTTATTAGAAATTTAATAGCCGTTTAGGCAACACTACCTCAACATAACTTTGGCTCTGATTGCGTTTTTACAGATATCCTACTGATAGACTTTTTTGCTGAAAGACATTACCTGTTAAATTCAGTGCTGTATTTTTGACATTATGTTTATGTGGCGTCTACTTATTAATGTCTGGATGACAGCGAGAGCGAGATGAGATGAGACCTCAGATTCAATGTGTGGTCGCACTTCACGGTTTCTTTTCTGCAAATTTTGACCAAAGGCTCATCTAAATGGGTTTTTCATTCGATTGAAAGCCGAAATATTGCCAGACAGATGAAGTAACTTTCGGTTTTGGAAGAGTTGCTAATGAAAGATAGTTGGTGAAAACACACACACATGCACACACACACACTAATTAAGAGTAAAAAAAGAAAGGCATAACTTCAGAAAAAGTGCTCACCTGCGGTTTCTGATGTCAGTGGTGCAGCATTGCTAAATCACTTTTGTTTTAATCAGAGAATAAGATTATATAGCCTATTTTAATTATTTAGTGTATATAGTTATTTAGTTTAATTAGTGTAATTTATAAATTATTTAGTGCTTATTGGATTTAGGCATAGGCCGAGTATAAAACTTAATTTTACTTGTAAACAAACTGTTTACAAACTGGTTTAGTAATAAACAAGTGCATACCACAAGATATTTTTGTTGGTGTAAAAATATAAAAAGTAACACTCATATTCTTGCCTCATTTATCTTTAATATAAATATAAAATTGTATACATTCATTGCAATGCGTGGTGCACCTAAGAAAAAAAGGCGCACCAAGACAAAAAGTTAGTCTATAGCCCTGCATTGGATTGATTATTTATTAGATTGTTTGTGCCTTTATTGATTAGATTGTTTGTGCCTTTTAATAACATTGCCATTACTTCCACAACTGATTAAACTAGGGATGCTAAAGATTACTCAATGATCAATTTTTTGTCAGTAACCCTTTAAAACCGATAGACCTTGTAGATGACCGACTAAGCATGGACATTTAATAAGTTATGCTTTGCACTGTGAGACGCTCCCTGATTTCACACATTGCATAATCAAGTGTGTACCTTAAGGAGTCGTGCACTCTCTTGACTTTGCATATTGGGGACACATAAAACCATGTTATGCACAGATCTCGTTTATGTCCACTGGTGCTGCCGTTAATCCGCGGGTTAAGTAATCAAAAACTAGGCTACATGACGTTTAATTATGGGTAGCAGGTTAATAAGACCAAACATTGGTTGTGCAAACTTTACATAATTCTTCTAAAATATTAAAAGTGTTTCAAGCTATATAATCTTTTTATAGACTGGCATAAATATGTATCACAGCCAGACATTTATAGTTTATATAAAAACAAGCGCTTACCTCATTTCACTATGACCACTAAATAAATGTAAATGTATTTTATTAATGGATTGTTTATAAGGACTAAGCTATGAAATACAGTAATTCTCCGAATGGAAAATGCTTGGGTGGTTTGATAATATATCAAATCATTCAAGACTTTATCTATCATGTTTATGATCTGCCCCTCATCCTTCAATAATACAGATCAATTTATCAGATTATTTGTCATAAGAGAAATATTAGCAAAAGGATTTTCTTTATGGAGACCCATCTAAAAACAATTGACAATCAAGAATTCATTTAGTATAAATACACATTTTAATAGCAATAGCCGAACATACCTTTGCACATGAAAGAGCCAGGTTCTCTGTAACCTTTAAGACAAGTTTGTCGCATCAGAAACCGCTCTCGCTTAAGCATCTGCTTCGTGGGCATTTCACGTTGTATGCGTCACCATCGCATTTGTACACATGATTTAAATGAATGCTAATAAAGAGCAAATTCATATAATAAAGAGAACAATAAAATAACATTATTAACTGGTTAACTGTAAGCATTTCTGTTTAGAACGATTAAAGTTGATCATCTTTTCGTTTTTTTGTTTCTGTTCCTGCAAAATGTAATTCGTTTCCGTTTTTCGTTTCCCTTCCCTGAACCAGTCCAGAGCCCTTTTAAAATACTTTTAAACATACATGGTAAGAGTATATTTTTATATGGGGACATTAGTTTGGTTGTATTGTACCTTTGTAATTTTTTTAAATAGTCTTAAAAAACCAACTTGAAAAAGAATCGGGATAAAAATAGTGATTTCCTCAGAAAAAAAAATAGTGATATATTTTTTCCATATCACCCACCCTTACTCTGAAGAGTGTTTTTTAGCTTGTTGTTGAACCTATGACTTAAAGGCAGCCCTGATCGTAAAATGTAGTCCAAGTCATTATCAGCAAAGTAGACCTCATTAAGTGGCTTTGAGTGTTTTTTGCCTTTATTAACAAAAGACAAGACATTTTAAGAATTGGATAAACAAAGTTTATCCAAAGTTTATCCAACTACTCAAAAGTGCAACTGCACCAAATGTCAAAGGCTCTGACAGAATTGTTTGTTTTAATTGTGTGTTCCAACAAATGACTGATTCTGTATTTGAACAAACAAGAAAGTTGGCACTTACCATGAGATGTTCTCCACAGAAGATGATCCAGAAAGAGAGCAGCATGGCGTAGAAGATGCCCTGACGGATGTCACCAAACAGCAGCATCCAGGTCCAGTCAAAGCCCACAGAGAACCACTCCACTGGGATATTAATAAAGGTCATGGAGATTCCCAGAGCGAAGATGACCCTAAAAGAGGACACGGCGTACAGAGTATAATTGTTAACACACCACACTAAGTAACATTACATTAATAGAAAAAAGTTAACCTAAGATGCTAGAAGCAAAGCCTCAAAAAGGTCAAACAAAACCTCTCTGTTCTTCAGTGTTCAAAGGCAGGCATGCTAGTACAAGCTATTATACTGCCTTTCGGTGAGACTGAGATGGGGTGTGGAATGGAACTTCAAACACATGAATTACAGTGCCGCCTGGCTCAATGTGGCAGAAAAAGACCAGGGATGCAGGGAATGTCCATGAGGTCAACTCTGGTGAATAGTGCATTCATTTGTTGTCAATGTGGGGAGAAAAAAAAAAGGCATAAAACTCCTTAACTTTCGCCTTAAAAAAGGAAAACAAAAAAGGAAAACAAAACCTTCGTAACACTGCAAAAGATTTTTTAATTTTAAGAGTGATCATAGCAGTCATTCTGACCATTCTGTACCTAATTCAATTTGTCACATCAAATTTACATTCAGGCTTATACTGAGGTTTAAAAGTGAATGTCTGCCATCATATTTCATTTAGTCATTACCCTTTTTTGTCAAACAAAATAAAAATAAAAGGGTCAAATTTTGTTTTGCGAAAGTTTTAAAGACAAGTCTAAAGTAGAGATATGTTTTTGCAATCAGAAAGTTGTTAGGCAACAGAGGCATGCATATTTAAAGGCACAGGGAAAAGCATCTGGTTATGGCCAAACGAGAAATACCTCGTTTTGTAATTAACAAAATAACAACTTTAGAATGAAAATGTAACAATAAAGATACTATAGTTATGGGGGTTTTGTTTAAACAAAAAGTTAACTTACAAAAAGTCTCAGTTCTAGCACTAACAAGCATGCTGATTAAGACGTCAAAGACTACCAGTACATTTAGCTTCCTCTTAAACATACAGGGCACCAAAAGCTTTGTTGTGAATAGAAAGAATGCAAGATAGCACACATCCATGACGTCAGCTAAAATAAGCCGTTCCCTGGAGACGTCTGTAACACACAAACACTCGCGGGTCTGTCTGCTCCAGTGGCATGAAGCAGGAATCTGGCTGCATTCCAATAATAAGAGAATCAGCAGGGAGCCTGTGTCTCACATTTTCTTGGCCTTCTCTCAGAGTTGTAAAAAGGATTCCAGTTTCCACCTTGATGCTCTTGTGGAAAAGCATGCTACAGCAAAGCTTTTACAACATGAAAAAATAATGATCCTGTCTGCGAGTCGCAAGACTGCCAGAGAGCTTTCTGTCTTCTGGGACATCTAATGTCAGAGCAGATGAAAAAGAAATAGAAGGACATTTATGTGCAGGTTTTTTTTTGTGAGACTTTGTAAAGAAGAAAGCTTGAATGAATCAAACTAAAGAAAAAAATCTATTAAGAGATTAGTTCACACAAAACAATTTAATTTATCATTATTTGCTCAACCTCACGTCATTCTAAAACTATAAGACTTTTATTCAACTTTGAAAAGAGAGAGAAAAAAAATGAGATCAGAGTTTTCGGTCCCTCCACTGAAAGTCTATTCACATTTGTTTTAAAACGTTCATACATATATCAAACTCTTCTAAAGAGGCATGATTGTTTCATCTGAGAAAAAGATTTTGTTTAGTCTTTTATTAATTAATAAAAAAAATGCTGAATTGATAAATGTTCATGTCTGTTGACATGGTTACAAAACTGCATACTTTACATGCGCCCTCAGTTCTTTTTGCAGAAGCTCAAACATCATATTTGGGCTGAGCAATTAATTAAATCACATGCTGTTGAAGTTATTTCAGCTCTCCCAACACCTGATCTCTCTCATCTTACTGTGTACTGTCAGTGTTACAATTGTGTGTGTAATAGACATATATAAGATTGTGACAGTATGATAACCTTGAATAAAAATATAACAGTTTCATGGTATCGCGGTATTGTGATTACTGCTCTAAAATATGTTCAACAACTTTTCCCCCATTGAACACAATATTTTTTTATTTTTAAAAACATTAAATATTTTGGAACAGTAGCTTTTGATGTGGAGGGTCCTTTTCTGCTGGAGATGCTGTTGCCCTAATAAAAAACTAAATAAAATAGTTGTGAAAAACAAGTTAAAAATAAATAAAAAAAACATACATATACTGTAGGAATGGTATAACAGAAAATTCTGAAGGTTTTAAACCTTGACTTTTCCAAACCGTGTCAAACCTATAAAAACCGGTTCTCATCCTATGCCTAGTGTGTAAGATGGTGGCATTTAAAAATCAGCAGCCAAAAAAAGCTTTTCAACTGAATCAAAAGTGCTCGAAAGTGGACAGCTCAAGACATTTCGAACTCCGTTTACACCTGCACTTAACAAATGGTCAGGAACATATTATATGCAAGACTTGCCGTATGCGCCTCTTTCTAAAGCCACTAATCTTTTTAACCACATAAAATTTAGACAAATGACAGACTAAATAAAGAAATAAGAGCAATAGAGTCAACACGGTGGCAACAGCAAGAAGGTTACTGGTTCGAATCCAGGCTGGGTCAGTTGGATTTTCTGTGAAGTTTAAATGCTCTAAGAGCAACAAAGATTCTCATAACAACTCCTTATCCATACAGCTCAAAAAGGTAATTGCACAAGAAAAAAATTGTTTAGAACTTTTTAGCTTGATGTGGCATATACATAAGCATTTTTGTCTTTTCTTTTATCATGTAATCATGTAAAATAAACGTGATTTCAATTTTTTTTTGCATAATCAAGCCATCCTACGTCATGTGACAAGAATGGACCTCATTGGTTCTCACACATTAAACAAGGGTGGCTGAACTTCCTTGACTACATTGTAATACTGTACAAGTGTGTGATGTTTATAAAGTTTATAAGTGAAGTAGGGATGCTCAAAACAACCGATTATCTGTAACTGAAAGGGTGCGTTTGTAACCGATTAATGGTATCAGTTAAACGATTAAAAAAATAATTTTTTATATTTAAAAAGTTTAGCTGCATAAGGGACCGATCACAGCGAACACACTTTGTGTTGAGGGGGGCATCTGTTGTTACTAATGGCCGGGAGTGTTTTACGCGCTGCTTATGCGCCCTGGGCGCCTCACGTTTTGCCGTTGTGCGATGTGTGCTCGAGCGAAAAAAGTGTGTTACGTTAGTCGCGTCTTTTTCATTTTTCAGATCAAATGAAAAGCACTGCAGGGTTTCGATTGAGGTGACAGCAGGGTTTGTGCTGTCAAGGCCACTATGGCGAACTTTTAAAGATGGAGGAGAGGTCGCTGTTTCAAGTTATCCAGAGCTGTATTACTTTATAGATCTTGAATACCACAATATTATTAAAAATTACAATTATAATGTCGACAGCAACACGACTCGCGCACAATACGGGTCAGTAGATTCAGTCGTTTCCTAGTGACATACAAAAGAGCACCGCGTTTCTTTTTTTTTGTCAACATAAAAGGCAGTGTGGTGCGCCTCACATTTTTGGATCGAATAGGCATGCTCTATGTGATCGGCCCCTAAATGTGCAACACATATTTGTTAACTCTCGAGACAGTAACACGTGCAAACACATGTGTCTACAGACGTATTTTGCCAAAGAAGCAAAAAGAATATTTTTGGTCACAGTTCGACACAGATGAGTTGACAAACCAGCGCTGATGCTGACGGCATCTGTGCTGCATGGAGCCGCGTCATAAACTAACAAACAGTCCATTGATGATTTAGTGTACAACCAACAAACCAACCTTTTTTCTATTTGGAAAATTACAGTTATTAGTAGCTCTTACATAATATAGGTTTTTAAAATAGCCTACATAATCTACCAATTAGGGATACTCATTTCGATTAATTTTACTAACTGACAACCGCTGCTCGTTAACCGGATATTAACCATTAACCTTTAACACATTAATATTAAAATATTATTTAATTGAAAAAAAAAGTGTCTATTTTGTGACATTAAATATTATTTTAACATGCAAACTGTACATACAGAGCATCTTTACGCACCCGTAGGTTTCCAACAGCATAGAAAAAAAGAATAAACTAAATTAAAAAAGAATAAAATAAATAGTCTTGCCCTAGATATTTTTCACTTAAATGACACATTTAACTTACAAAACGAAAACACTGACTGAATACTTTTTAAGAACCAGCAAAGGCTGTTTGTCCAATCATGTTTTTTTTCTTCCGTCAAAAAAAATATCAGGCTACCTTAATAGATCGCTCCACGGAAAATATACATTTAATTAATGCTCAATCAACATTTTTAATAGAAGTCATTTGTCTAAAGATTATGTCATAATGACTTATTTCCTCCGTCTCACTCTTCTCACTCACCGTTCATGTGAACGCGATGCATGTAATGAAGGCAATAGCCGCTTTTCCTATTGTGCCAAACCGTTCTAAGAACACTTCGGTACGGCTATGGTCGTTTCTCCACTAAGCCTGGGACGGCGAGGCACGATTACAAACTGTTCTCAGCATGGAATTCTCGGCACGGTTAGACAACTGAACTGTGTCGACAGATTCTGTGTGCTTCCGTGGCTCAGCGGAAGCACGCTGGTCATCAGACATCCACATGTAAACTACACTACATTTAATATAAAAAAAAACCGGATACAGGTCTAAACAATACAATTTGAAAAGGGTTTTTCACTGGCTTACCACATTCTTACTAACATATTTTATTTATCAAAGTTATTATATTTCATTGACATGAATACAGTTAACCATGTATAATTATGAACCCGTCATCTAAAATCTTAAAATAATAAAATAGCCTATTGTTTTGCTCGTGGCTTGAGCTTCATTAATTTGACATCCTAGGCAGAGACGTTTATTTCGCCTGACTAAACGTGAGTTTATTGCATGCTGTGCTGTATTTGGTAGCACAAAACTCGCTCTGAGAACTTTACCAACGAGTACATGCACTGCTGAAAAACTTGTTTTCCCTGCTGCGCATCGAATAAAGACACGCTTAAGATCGATATATCCATGAAACACGAACTTGCAGACTCCTTGAACAACGAGGAAATAATTGCACTTTTTAATTCAAAGACCAGACTGCAGCATGCTTGTTTTGTAATTTAATGCCAGCTATACCACCTGAAAGACGGTTACGGCGTGTCGGCAGTCACCGGAGAAAGTCTAATCTTTCTTAAGTTTTTTGCACTTTGCATGAAAGCTTTACGAAGTGGCCCTGTCCGAGGTGCTGATGATTGTGTTGGATTTAAATTATAAACAAGTCAAATGAATGAATAAATAAAATAAATATGGATTGTTAAATGCCGGTATTGTTTTTACTCAAAAAATATCAGTGTCTTGACAAATGTTTTATAAAAATAAAATGATCAGTTTTAACGTTTCAGCTATAGGCCATTATACGATTCAGTTAAATAAGTTGGACATTTGGGGACATGTAACATGTTTCTGTTTTATTTTGTTCTCGGCTATCTTTAATATATACTGGGCAGCTGCGCAAAATATTTTCTAAAACGTCAAGCGGGAATTTGTCTATAGCTCATTAGTTAATTATGAAGAGAAAAAAAATATTAAAATAACAGAAATAAAATGATAAAAAAATACAAAGATAAAAAGAGCAGCATTTTGCTCAATATAATAGTCCTTTATATGCTTTATATCCTGCTATGTGTTTCATATTCATTTTTTATTTAACTAGATGCATTCAATATTTAATGTTTGAATACTGAAACTAATAAAAGCCATTGCTTAAAAGCTTATTTTTTTACCATCAACATGTAGTCTATTTTATGTCATTATCAACTTTTGATATAAAAATTAAAATGAAATAATTTAAGTGCTATATTTTTTATTAGTGAAATTGTCCGCTGACTTTTGACAAAGCCTGTCCAAAAATATACTTCTGCCACTATAATAAAAATGCACTATTTGTGTTGCATTATCATTGTTTATTTTTCTGTTATGTACAGAGATTTGAAATATATGATTTATTTTCCCTCCAGTCATTTTCAATCATCACGTTACATTTTGGTCATTTTCCCTCCAAATTAAAATTTGCCAGGAGCCGCGCAACAAATGATCTCTAAACAGGACCGGAGCAAGCTCAACTGGCGCTCTAGGCAAATGACGAGAATTCCGCCCTCAAACCGAAAGTTATGCTGCCTTCAATCCGAAAAATATGCGGAGGGTGGGGAGGGGGGCGGCGGAGCTGGGTGTTAAGATGATGCGGGGTTTGTCGCAGATGAAAGCAAAGACTGAGGAGCGCTGAGATGATGCAGGTTTTGTTACGGACGAAAGCGAAAGGGGGGAGACGCGCCGCGGACGCCGCCCTCACTGCTCTGACGCCCTAGGCTTTTATTTTAACTGGGAGCACACAGCGCGCAATGGCATAACGTGAGGCGCGCAGGACGCATAAGTAGCTCGTAAACACTCGCGGCCGTTAATAAACCATTCAAAATATGCGCCTCGCAAAAAGCGCTTTCGGTGAACGGTCCCTTATGCAGCCAAACTTAAAATATATATAAAATAATATATTTTAATCGTTTAACTGATACCATTAATCGGTTACAAACGCACCCTTTCGGTTAACGGTTAAACGGTTATTTTGAGCATCCCTACTACCAATCAAACAAATCCAAAGATTTAATGATAACTCTGCACCAAACTGAGGCTTTCATTTTACAGCTTATAAAACAAGTAATATCATATGTAAACTACAAAATTGTTATACAAAGTCAACATATGAGCCTTGAGGTTCATTGTCATTTTCTTTCATCAAACGCAGTGCACGCACACATGAGCCGCACGTGAGATGGAAAAAATAAGTCATAATCATAAGACATAATCTTTAATCTAATGACTTTATTAAAAATGTTGCCAGAGGTTTTGTGAAATAAACATAATAACAGCGGAGCATTAATCATTTGCATATTTCTTGTGGAGCGATCGATTTGAGGTAGCCTGCTATTTTTTTTTGACGGAAGAAAAACATGATTGGACAAACAGCATATGCCAGATCTTAAAAAGGATTCAGTCAGTGTTTTCGTTTTGCAATCTAAATTTTTCATTTAAGTGAAAATATCTAAGGCAGGCCTGTTTGTTTTATAATTTTTATTTGATTCTGTTTTTCTATGCTGTTGGAAATACTGCAGGTGCGTGAAGATGTTCTGTTATGTTCTGTATGCTGCTGATCGCATGTTAAAATAAATCAGTATTTTAAAATGCAATAATTAATGTGTCACACAAAATAGACACGTCATTTTTAAAAAAAATAAATAATACTTTTATATTAATACTTTTAATGGTTAATATTCGGTTAGTGAGTTGGCAAAATTAACCGAAATGTGCATCCCTAAAGTGAAGAAATGCTTCAAATAAACATTCATATAATGCGACTATACTATATCTCCTTTTGGGTAAACAGACTTTTAATAGAGGTACAAGAATCTCATGTTTCATTAACAGTAACTGTTAACATCCATGATTAGATGACAAGTAAAATTATTATAGGGTCTGGAACAAAAGAGGGTGCGCAAGTGACTGCAAATTCTTTTTTTTTTTTTTTGAGGTGAAGTAACTCTTTTAATGTTGGTTCTTAGACATGTAAAATAGTCATATTAAATACCATTCAAAGAGCAATGCATGTTGTACTTTTGTGTTAGTTAAAAATCATTCCTCTAGATCAGAAGTGGGCAATTAATTTTACCAAGGGGTCACATTAAAACTGGGGTGGTTTCTAGGGCCGGACCAACACAGTAAACATAGTTCTTTCAAAATATATAAGTGCAAAATATATTGCATGGCACGATTTGCGGTTGAATTTAAATTAACCAAATACTTCACACAGGCTTATTACAGGTGTCCTACGAGACACATGTGGCCTGGGCCCCGTAACAGGTTACAAATTATTATTTTTTTATTAATATGATTTTTTAATGTATGGACAGCAGAAGAAATAGGAAAAAGATAAGTTAAGAATCGTATCGTGACCTCCAGAATTGGAATAGGAGTCCCTAATGGCTCGTTTCCACTGACTGGTACAGTATGGTACGGGTCGGTATGCTTTCATGGCCGTTTCCACTGTCAAAAAGGTGTACCAAACCGAACTGTACCATACCCCTTTTTCGGCACCCTTTCGAAAGGGTACCAAACACGAGAAAGGGTACCAAAAGACAGAGCTAGACGCACAGCTGAACGCTATTGGTTTACAGAGATGCGTCACGAGCTCAAGCAACAAGCCAGAATGAAAACAAAGAAGCTGCCATGTTTTCATACACAGCTGAGAGACTATAACATATAATAACAAGCCCTGTTCAATCTGGGCTCAAACGAACCTTGTCGTCGCCTTGATGAACAGCCACAAAGCCAAAAAGAAGAGCAGATTTTACCCTGTGCCCCGTAGTTTTTTACGAGCCAGTCTGAAGCGTGATCGGTTTAGCTTTCTTGCTTGCAGGAGCCGCCCGTCTAAATTTGAAATAAACTTCTTGAGCTAATGATAATAACGTGCACTTGATTATTGACGTGCTTTTGAAACCTGATCCTGTCAGAAACTGACAAACGGGAGAGTGACGAGTGAAAAAACAAAAGGTGAAGCCGGAAAAAAAGGGAGCACATTATTTTTTCAGCAAACGTGAACAAACTGCCATGTTTAACTATTATTATCACTTTTTTTACTATTGTGAACTCGGAATGATGGAATTACTTTCTAACAAGAGGCTACACATGCTACTGAAGATTAAAGACACATTTAATCATGAGAGGTCTGCAATGACTGGGCTTTATTTCCTGTTGTTTTGAAGGACTAAATGTATGCTGTGTGTAGTTTTTCTGTAAGTGGTAACATATTGGAGACTGTAAGGGTCTGTATGTGTTTATATATGTTGCATTTATTTATTTATATAATTGCAGACGCTACAGTAGGCTATTTCGCACTGTCATTGATCTGCAGTTATAATCAACTCATGTTCATAGTAAAGTTAGTAATAAACATTTATACAGAAGTATGTTTGTGTGTAAAGCATCTGTTTTGTGAGAAGTGCTTCTTATATGATATGTGACGACCCGTACAGCTTTACTGTAGACATTTTCTCGAGCAAAAATGATGTAGACTGCAACTTTGTCGTACACCACGCCCACCAAAAAAGTACCATTGGTACCCTTTTAGAAGTGGAAACACAAGCCTGATAAAGGTCACCCGTACCGACCCGTACCGTACTGTACCAGTCAGTGGAAGCGAGCCATAAAGATTCCCACCCCTATTTAACACCAAGTTTGAGTTGGCCACTAACAGCCCAGAACACCCTGACAACCACAAAACAGCATTTACATTCAAGCAAGTGATGGAAGCAAAGCCTTACTTTTCCAGCAGGACAGGTGGTCTGGTCATCTGAGTGATTCTCTTCCAGTACCAGATCATAATAATTAGGACGCTGGGAGTGAGGAACGTCTTCATGGCAAACCAAACCTTGGTGAAGCCACCATTTTGATGAATGCCCTACAAAGTTACAGTGACATAATGAGAAACACATTAAGCACGCTTAATTGATGGGTATCGTTGTTTGCCAAGAGTCAAATAAGAGGAGTAATCAAAACAAAGGCGAAGATTAAGTCATGATGCAATCCAGATGTCTTCGGTTCACTGACATTTGTATAACCATTGCCCTGTCCTGAAGCATGTGCCAATTATAACAAGATGAGACTAGCCAAAATCCTCCCAGGCAAACAAAGCTCAAACAAAACCGACTGCATAGCAGTGCGTTTTAGACATGCATCCTATAAGCGTATTCATCAAAGTCACAGTCTGAAGACTCACCACAAGACGGAGGTCTGTGATTTCCCCAATCCCGATGTTGACTTTTTTGCGTTCATTGACAGGCAGCCGGATATTGAGAAGATAGTACTTATGGGACACACTGCCAACCTCCATAAAAGGCAACAGGTCACAATGATAGTAGCGACCCTCATTTTCAATAGTCTGTAAAAAAAATTAAATAAATAAAATCTGAAGTTTTCACCCATTTTGAAAGAAAACAAAGCTGGATTTTAAGCCATCCCACTAGTTTCCTATATAGTGCTTAATTACGTAGAATGGAGTTGTTCGTTTACCTTGGGTGCAGTGAAATTACAGCTGAGTTTGCGATGCTCTATGGAATGGGCCATCTCGGTCCACTCGCTCAGGGTGTCGTCTCTGTAGGCCAGACCGACATCCATTGTGACCAAAGCTCCATCATCTACAGGACAAAACAAAACAGGTCATAAAATGAATGCACCATAACCAGTAACAGATGCTGCACTGTAGAGTAGACGACTGCGATCTATTATGCAAGTACACAAGAATATTACAAATCCCAATGTCATCTTAACACCTAAACGGATACCTCAGGTATTTACATAGCTGAAATGTCATTCACTACTCTCCCCCTTCTTCGATTTCTTTTAGTTTTCTTTTTGAAGATTTATTTTTGGTGTTTTTGCCTTAAGTGCAGTTTGTAAGTTTGAAATCCAGTGGTTGAACTAGGTATTGCACTCCTGGTTCAAAACGCACGCAAGTGCAGGTTGCAAGATTTACAACATCAACAGGAGTGTGCCTGACTATTGCACCTAAAGACCTGAAATTGATATATTAGGAACAGCTTTTATTTCTTGCAGCAGAACAACAGAAATCTGACAATGATAACCTCAGGTACAACTCATGTGCTTTAATAAGTGTTAAATGCTATTGCCATACTACTGAAAGCAACAGCAGATAGTTCACCTCAGATCTTGAAAATAAAATAAACTATGTGAAACTGAACTTTAGAACTGTGACTGTGCAACCCAACAAATATAATTGATTCAGCATCTACATTTAATAATCTTAAAGAGGTTTAATATGTATTAATTAGATTGTCAACCTTACCATTTTGTTGGAGTGCAGCGAGTGCGCTATCATAGCGTTTTGTTAGGACATGTGGTTACAATGTTACCTGCTCACCTAATGTTTACGTTTGTAATATTTATATTATTTGCCAATTAGTAACCACCTCATGTGGAACTCTGAATCTGCATCTCATTTCGGAGGCTGCTATTGTCCACCGAAGGTCGCATTTTGTGCACAGACGCACACTTTGAGAGCGCTCCCTCCCTCACTCACTCACTCCCTCACTCGAAATTGTTACATTTCAAAATATTAGATATTAGCTTTCTTAGTGTTTCTCTTGTTATTTGTTATACACAAAACAATAAGGAAAACACATGAATTATAATTCATGTCAAGTTTAATACATTTTTTGGCAAAAAAATAGATAAATAAATAGTGTATATGGTCGCTAGTAACCCAATGTATGTAAAAGTGCAAGTATTTGTTCAGCGTAATAATTGTCTGATGATCCAAAAATGTATTTTACCCTCTTACTTCAAAGTGGCAGCATCTGATACACCTATATTAATGTTTTCATGGCATAAAACGAAAATATGATGGGCAAAACTTGTTTGAATGGCATTAAATAGAGAGTGATTGCAAGTTTGGTCAATCACTATAAATACAATGACACACAAAAAAAATGCGATCAAAATTTAGTTTTTCGTAAATCTGTGTGAAAATTGACCATTTTGAAATTGTGGAAACTTGAAACCTTTTAAAAACCACAAAGGAAAAGCTTTGCACAAGAAACTACAACCACATACTGTAACTCATACAATTATCACGTGTCTTCAAAACATTTTTTGGACATTTAGAACAGTCTTAAGATGATGATAAATAAATGACAGAATGCTACTTTGAGTGAACACCGATCTCTTCAAGACCATCACACCTGGTAAACTAAACGAATGCTTGCTGACTGAAGAGTGGATGCTCAGCTCAAGGTAACCTGGGAATCATTTAATCTATAGACACCCATAGACGGACAGATTAACATTAAAAGGCGCTGTATGTAAGTTTTTGACTCTACTAAAGCATAAAAATACCACAATATGTGTGCAGATATTTAAGAAACATCCCAAGTGAACATACTTGTTTAACTGAAAAACAATGCTGAAGTCAGATATTCAGAAAAAGTTTTTTCCGTGCCGGAATGCTGTTTTTGTTTAGGTAAATTTAACCTGCACAATGCCAGTTTAGCCAATTATATTTCAGCACCCCCGGTTGCCTTGTTGGAAAACAGCGTATTTCATTCATTCATTCATTCAGAAAGGCTCTGATAGCTTGTGTCCGTGACCGAAATGGACAGTATCAAACGTCGAAATAAGACAAATTCAGTTCCACATGTGGTTATTAATTAGCAAATGACATAAATATTACGAACGTGAGCAGCTTACATTGTAACCGCGTGTCCTAACAACATGCTTTGTGACGAGATACGCAGTGATAAGCAATTTGGCTGTTTGCACCAGATGAAACACGACAGAAATTTAAATACAGCCTTTCAGAAGCACAGAATGTGCACTCACTCACGAAATGGTAAGGTTTAGAATCTATTTAATACATATTAACCCTCTTTAACATCATTAATTGTAGATGCTGAATCACTCAGTTTATTGTATTTTCAAGATCTGAGGTGAACTATCTGCAGCTGTTTTCAGTATATGGCAATAAATATCATGTAAAATGGCATTCAAACTTATGTTGTTAGCATTTAGCACTGAATAAAGCACACGATGTGTACCTGATGTGATTACGGTCATAGGTTTCTGTTGTTGGGCTGTGAGAAATAGAAGCCATTTCGAATATATCTATTCGAGGTGATGGTTTTGACAAAAACCTCATTTTAATATGGAAAATATTCCCTCTATCATTGCTTTTATTTAGAACAGATTAAATCACTCGCTCCTGTACTCAATCTGGCAACCCCACGCTTGTGTTTGTTTTGATCCAGGAGTGCAATACCTAGTTCAACCACTGGGTGTCAAACTTACATACTGCATCTTTAAAAACTTCAGCCAATATATCAAACCCACAGAAAAAAAACAGACTCAACAAACTTTGCATGAGGAATTGTCATAGCATTACAGCCATGTGGTGTGATTCTCTGGAGCCTTGTGAAAGCAGGAGGTGAGAAAGGGGCCCGTGGTTTAGATCGCTTTGCACAGCCCTGCGAGTTCCACTTCACTTCTCTAAAGAAATCCTTGTTGTGTTATGAAACAAGCTGGAGAGCACTAAAGAGAATTCCTGCACATGGAGGACTGAGCTTTATGGGGGAGGTGCAGAAAGAACAGAGCGGCAGACATTATTAGCCCTCTCCTCTCCCTCTCCTCCAGTGTGTCTGCAGCAGCCCCCACCTACGAGCGGCTGTGCCAAAGAGCTTTGAATGTCAGCTTAACGCACACAAACATTCCGGCCAGGCGCAGCGCACATCACCCCAGCGACTAAGCCATTTCAACAGCTGTGTTATTGCTGGAGACTGGCCAAACTGTGCTGCTTGAGCCAGAGAGACCAGAAGCAGAGAGAACCAACTGCAAATAAAGCAGAGGGGCTGGAGATATTGGTAAAGGTCATGTGATCAATCCAAACAGCCTGAACTTTTGAAAAAGTAGAAACCCAGGTCTTAGAGGGACAGTTTACACAAAAATGAAAAAAATTGTTTAATCACCCATGACTCGTTCCAAACCACAAAATACAAAAGGAGATACTTTGAAGAATATTGGAAACCTGTAACCAGGGCCTAAAATTAAGTGTTGGCAAGTATTTAAAGGTGCAGAATATAAGTTTGACACCCAGTGGTTAATCAAGATATTGCATCCCTGGTTCAAAACATACGCAATCGCAGGTTGCCAGTTAGACAACATCAACTGCGTGCCTGACAATAGAGCCTAAAGGCTGTTTTAAGTCATGTTCTAAATAAAAGCAACAGCACGCAATAGAAGTAATATTTTCATATTAAAAAGAGTTTTTGTCCTAACAAACACCTAAAACTGATATTTTAGAAACGGCTTTATTTCTTTCAGCTGAACAACAGGATAAATTCACAACGTTTACCTCAGGTACACCATGTGCTTTATTTAGTGTTAAATGCTAATAATGCGAGTTTGAATGCCATTTTACATGACATTTATTGCCACACTACTGAAAGCAGCAGCAGATAGTTCACTTCAGATCTTGAAAATAAAATAAACCGTTTGACATTGAACTTTAGAAATGTGAAATAATGCAAACAAACACATGAGTGATTCAGCATCTACATTTAATAATGTTAAAGAGCTTTAATATGTATCAATTAGATTATAAACCTTACCATTTTGTTGGAGTGCAGTGAATGCATATTTTGTGCTTTTGAATGGCTGTATTTACATTTCTGCCATGTTTCACCTGGTGCAAACAGCCAAATTGCTTAAAATCACTGCAATCTTGTCATGTAACGTGTTGTTACGACACAGGGTTACAATGTAACCTGCTCACCTAATGTTTACATTTGTAATATTTATATAATTTGCTAATAAATTGGAGGAACTATGACGTCACCTTGTAGGCCAATTGGCTGCTAGCATAAAACTGGTTCCCTCGATAAAATCCCCATAGTATTTTCCTATAGGCCTTTCGAAGATTGCAAATAAGCTCTGTGTTCAAACACTGTTCATTACACTTACACGTTTTGTCTAACCGGATAATCCTCACACGAAAACATAACTTTTAGCACTTTTGGATCTTAAATGCAAATGCAAGAATGGAAAAGCTAACATTAGGCTATACACAGACTACAGTGCCTTCGGTGCACTCACCTGTGACGTCAGCACCACCCTACTAACGACAACTCCAAGCTTATTTTTTTTAGAAATTTGGTCCATGACAAAGATTTAATGTCTCTGTTAATTAGATTATAATCCACGCTACATATTATAAACACATAAATGCACAAAAGCACATACACCTACGTTGCTTTTGGATAGTTATTTTTACGTGGGTTATTTTTACGTATTTGTTTTGCTTTAGGGTTGTTGTTAAAATTTTAAAACTGTATTAAATAACTGTAAACCGCCTGTAGTCCCATTCAGCAACTTGTTAGCAACTGTCTTTTTAAAGAAGCGTAACCGATTTAATAAATCAAGAGTGTGATGTAACTGATGTGTTTTATGTTGTAGAAAAAAACGTGAAAGTATCTTAAATTTGTGTTTGCCACTAACTTTAAGCGATTTGCCTGAAATCCTATTGAAAAAACCCATGGACTTTGGGACGAGGGAACCGGAACTGCTAAAATGCTAACTCGCTTACGAGTATTTGCATACAAATTGACGTCATAGTTCCTCCACTCTATTAATAACCTCATGTGGAACTTTGAATCTGCCATTTCTGAGTCTGATACTGTCCACCGGAGGTCGCATTTCTGTCATGGACGCATGCTTTGAGAGAGTTCCTTACTGAATGGATCAAATACGCTGTTTTCCACCAAGGCAACCCGGGGTGCTGAAATAATTGGCTTAAGTGGCAGTGGCTAGGTTAAAAAAAATAATAATAAAACAAAGATAGAAACTCCAGCACGTAACACACATTTTCAAAGCAGAATATCTGACTTTAGCATTGTTTTTCAGATAAACAAGTATGTTCACTTAGCAGGTTTCTTAAATATCTGCAAAAATAGTGGTATTTTTATACTTAAGAAGAGTCAAAAATTTACATACAGCACCTTTAATGTGGTGGTGGGTAACATTTATGAATTACAAAGCAATGTAGTGAGAAATACAGTTTTTGTTGAGTTTTGGTTGACCAATCAGGTTTGATTTATGGCACCTATAATTTACCAGCTGTGCATTCATTAGACCATTTACACACTTGGCACATCTGATAAAAGTGTAGGAAGCAGTCTATATCTGATTATTTCAAAAGACTGTTTAAAGGACAGGATTGACTGCAGATTTCAGCAAACACACAAAGAAATCCATTTCTCGTTTAGTTCACTTTCTCATCATGCTGCTGCCATGAGTTAGGAGTTATGTCAGTCTTGGTGTTTTTTCTCGTAAACACTGTTTTGCCTAAAAAGAAAAAGAATAGTTTGAGAGACATTCTCCGTGTACGTCCTTAAAGTGAGAGGATGGAGAAACAGCCTTCCTACTGTAGATAAGTGTGGTGTAAAAAGGTAATACCAATTCCAATTTAATAAATAAGAGCAACAAATTTAATTAATTATGATTTATAAATATTAATTAGAATTACTAGTCCTATGTCTGATTTAACTGTTTTACATAGGATTTTAGTAATTGTACAACCACAATGAGTCTAGAGTCAAATTCAATAAGTCAATAAATAAAAGTCAAAGTCAATATAACAATTAATTTACTATTCCAAAAACATGGAGAGAAAATAAAGCTTACAAATCCATTCATTTGTTTGTTTAGATTTCTTTCTTGTAAAATTAAGCAAATTATAAATTTAAAATATTGTTATTGTAGTAGTAAAACTGTCTGATTTGCACAAATAATTTAATAGCCGGTAAAAAAAATGTTTGGCTAGTACATTTTATAATATCATCGCCCATTGGCAGGTTTTGCACAAATATTTTTGGTCCTGCCTGTAACTATAGACATCCATAGTAAGAAAAACAAATACTATGGAATTCAATGGTTACAGGTTTCCAGCATTTTACTAAAATCTTTTGTGTTCAACAGAACAAGAAGTCTCAATCTGGTTTGTGAGTATAAGGTCAAGGGGGAGTATGATGCATAATTTTCATTTTTGTGTGAATTATTAACACACACACACACACAGGGAGTGCAGAATTATTAGGAAAGTTGTATTTTTGAGGATTAATTTTATTATTGAACAACAACCATGTTCTCAATGAACCCAAAAAACTCATTCATATCAAAGCTGAATATTTTTGGAAGTAGTTTTTAGTTTGAGCTATTTTAGGAGGATACCTGTGTGTGCAGGTGACTATTACTGTGCATAATTATTAGGCAAATTAACAAAAAACAAATATATACCCATTTCAATTATTTATTTTCACCAGTGAAACCAATATAACATCTCAACATTCACAAATATACATTTCTGACATTAAAAAACAAAACAAAAACAAATCAGTGACCAATATAGCCACCTTTGCAAGGACACTCAAAAGCGTGCCATCCATGGATTGTCAGTGTTTTGATCTGTTCACCATCAACATTGCGTGCAGCAGCAACCACAGCCTCCCAGACACTGTTCAGAGAGGTGTACTGTTTTCCCTCCTTGTAAATCTTACATTTGATGATGGACCACAGGTTCTCATCAGATCAGGTGAACAAGGAGGCCATGTCATTAGTTTTTCTTCTTTTAGACCCTTTCTTGCCAGCCACGCTATGGAGTACTTGGACGCGTGTGATGGAGCATTGTCCTGCATGAAAATCATGTTTTTCTTGAAGGATGCAGACTTCTTCCTGTGCCACTGCTTGAAGAAGGTGTCTTCCAGAAACTGGCAGTAGGACTGGGAGTTGAGCTTGACTCCATCCTCAACCCGAAAAGGCCCCACAAGCTCATCTTTGATGATACCAGCCCAAACCAGTACTCCACCTCCACCTTGCTGGCGTCTGAGTCGGACTGGAGCTCTCTGCCCTTTACCGATCCAGCCATGGGCCCATCCATCTGCCCCTTTAAGACTCACTCATTTCATCAGTCCATAGAACCTTAAGAGAGTCTTGACATATTTCTTGGCCCAGTCTTAATGTTTCAGCTTGTGTGTCTTGTTCAGTGGTGGTCGTTTTTCAGCCTTTCTTACCTTGGCCATGTCTCTGAGTATTGCACACCTTGTGCTTTTGGGCACTCCAGTGATGTTGCAGCTCTGAAATATGGCAAAACTGGGGGCAAGTGGCATCTTGGCAGCTGCACGCTTGACTTTTCTCAGTTCATGGGCAGTTATTTTGCGCCTTGGTTTTTCCACACGCTTCTTGCGACCCTGTTGACTATTTTGAATGAAACACTTGATTGTTCGATGATCACACTTCAGAAGCTTGTCATTTTTAAGAGTGCTGCATCCCTCTGCAAGATATCTCACTATTTTTGACTTTTCGGAGCCTGTCAAGTCCTTCTTTTGACCCATTTTGCCAAAGAAAAGGAAGTTGCCTAATAACTATGCACACCTGATATAGGGTGTTGATGTCATTAGACCACATCCCTTCTCATTACAGAGATGCACATCACTTAATATGCTTAATTGGTAGTAGGCTTTCGAGCCTATACAGCTTGAAGTAAAACAACATGCATAAAGAGGATGATGTGGTCAAAATACTAATTTCCCTAATAATTCTGCACTCCCTGTACACACCCACACACACACACACACACACACACACACACACACATACATATATATATATATATACACACACACACACACACACACACACACACACACACACACACACACACGCATGCATATATATATATATATATACTCATGGCAATTTTTTTTGTATAGGGGTAAATAGTTGAAAATACCAGAGAAGCAGTGTACCCATTGCAACCATGCCACTGTCATCCACACTGCTGAGTGACGTACAGATAAATATGTAAATGTTCAAGTTATATACACACAAATAAAATGACAGAGGTAAGCTCTGCAATATGACACTTTAGCAAAGTAATTTCACTCGGCGGCCATCTTTGAAACGCCTCTCGGGCAGTATGCGCCGGCATTCTGTCTGAATGGGGAAACATCAAATTCTGCAAAACGGTTTAACAAGCTTACGATTACATTACATATTTGGAATCACCAAAAACATTAAACATTAGCTGTCTGGCAAGTTTTGTTTCTAAACATCCAAATCAAACAAAATCTGCATATTTTCAGGTTGCTTGAGCTAATGCACATACGTACTCGAAAAGAATGAGATCACGACACCAACCTCATTTATAGCAGTGTTACACATTATTATTCTCTGAATAATGATCGTCTGATCGTGCTGCTCTTCTGAAGTAATCCACAACTTGGCGAACCTCCTCCAGAAATGACAGCGACTCTGTTTATAAGTCTGTGGGCGTTTGAGTAGTTGCGGTCATGTGATGTGTGTTTGACAGGACGGACTGTACCTCGCGTTTGTTTCATACAGATTACAAAACCAAAAAAAAAAAAAAAAACCTTTTGTTTTTAAGTGCATTTGGTTCATTTAAAAGTAGAAACTTCAAGCTTTATCTGGATGCATTTCTTATGTCTGTGAAGCAAGTATTTGATGAGATTGCAGTGTATTTGTTGACCACCAAACTGTCGCAAATACACTATTCCGAGCTTGTCAGTCTATAGCAATCGATGATTGTCTCCTGTACTAGTAGGAGGGGCTTTATTTGCCATATTGACCGTTACACTTTTCCCATTTAAAACTATACAAGTGACATGTCTTGTGTATTCTAGAGTCTTTGACTTTAGGCAAGTCACTTTCTTTGTATCACTTTATACAACAGATTTATGACAAATCAGGGAACAATACGCAATAGTCCAGAAGAGCAGTCAGAGTGGTTTGAGGATAGCTGTACCTCTATTTTCAACACCAGCATTTCCAAACCAAAATGGGGTCTTTAGCATTTTCAAAACGCTTTGTGTTTGCAGGTCAAAGATGCTGGAGTAGTGCGAGCGCCCAATGCAATTGTAACAAAAACAAAAGCACATTAGTTTAAACTGCAATAAGTGAAGTTTCACAAACTAATTTCGAGAGGAGCACGTGATAGGATTGACAACAGCTGATCCCTATCATCAATCACTAACTAGCCAATCGGATCATTTCAAATTTAATATAAATATCCAGCCTAAACTTCATTCCTCATCTTCGCTTTGGAAGACCCGGGAGACAGCTAGCGACAGCATTTGCAAGCCAAATCCCTCAAACATGGAAAAGCAACAAACGCTCAGCAGCAGCAGCAGCAGCAGCAACAACAAACCAACCAAACCAACCAAGCCAGCGAGAGCGGAGCTCGGCACGAAACTTCAGCCGAAGACCAACATTATCTTACCCAGGCTGGGAACCAACCCGAGCCCGAAGTCACAGTGAGAGGCCGAAGGCCAATCCGTTCAACAGCAGCAAGGATCTCTCACCGTCTACAAATGCCATCCCCGTCAGCTACAAATCTCCACCTACCTTCACCAGCTTCTTCGTACGCTTCCGTAACATCCTCCCCCAACTATCACCAGATCCATGACAGCAATAAACTCCGTCAAAGCATTACAGATGCTGGTTTTTCCATTCCAAGCCGATGCAATAAGACTGAACTCCTCAAACTGTATACATCCATTACGTCATCAACTCCGCCTCCCAAGAACACTAGAAATACCCACTCCCGCCACGCCCCTTATCCACTTCCCAGCTCTTCTCCGCCAGCCTCTAACCAACCCGGACCACCAAGGAAAGCAACAGGAAAAACCAAGAATACAAATAAACCAAAATCTCAACATCACCAAGATAAAAGGAGCACCATGGAAACCTCATCTACACAAACTAAGGACATTAATCAAGAAATCGGCCCAACCCTGCAAAGCAACGTCACCTTCCCTTGGCCACAAGCACCCCTTTCCAGCGCATCCTCTAGCCCTCCTCCTCCCGACTCAAATCGTATTCAGTTTTCTCTTCCCTCCAACCTACCATCTGCTTCAGCTCATATTTCCCACCCTCAGCAGTCCACAAACACCTGTTAATATTTCTCAACTTGCATATGAATTACGTTTGCACCCTGATCCTAACTTTTCTGAATTTCTCATTTCAGGTTTATCCAACGGATTTCACCCAGGCGTATCTGCTCTCCCGTCCTATAACCTGGCCTGCCCTAATCTACAATCCGCCATCGCAGAACCAGAAATAGATCAATTAATCAAGAAAGAGATCGATAATAATTTTATGATCGGTCCCTTTCTCGTTCCCCCATTCAGTGTCTACCGAATTAGTCCTATCGGCGTAGCCACCAGAAAGTTTTCTGGCAAAAAACGCCTCATAATCGACCTGTCATCTCCTCATAATTCTTACTTCTCTAGCATTAATAGCACGATCCCTCCAGACGAATATGCGCTAAATTACCATGACATAGACCAAGCCATCTCTCTGATAAAATTAGTCGGCCGCAAAGCTTGGCTTGCTAAAGTGGACATTTCCTCCGCTTTCAAAGTTATGCCATTACACCCCGACTACTGGCATCTTTTTGGCATAAATTGGAGATCCAAATTTTACTTCGCCGTGCGTCTTACCTTCGGATGCCGAAGTAGTCCAAAAATATTTGACATGCTTTCCGAAGCCATATGCTGGATCCTGTCAAATAACCACGGCGTTCCGCATCTTATGCACCTCCTCGACGATTTCCTCACTATCTCTCCCCCGAATAATCCTCCAGCAAAACACCTAGCGATAACTAAAAAAGTTTTTGCCAATCTCGGTATTCCGCTCGCAGAGGAAAAAACCTCCGGCCCCAGTAAATCACTGGAATTTCTAGGCATTAACCTAGATTCAAACAAATTCCAAGCTTCCTTACCTAAGGAAAAAAAAAAAATAAAATCGACCGCATCATCTTACTATCCCACAAATTTTTGGAAAAACAAACATCGTCCCCAAGGACGCCCCTTCATAACTCACCTTCTACAGCTGGCAGCATCGGTACCCGGATTAGATGAAACACTTTCTCTATCCGACCCATGCCGTAAGGAACTTGGCCTGAGATTTCCTTTCTGAAATGCTGGAACGGCTGTTCCTTTTTCTATAGCGATCTAATAGAATCTCCGATCGATATTCACTTATACACAGACGCTGCCCCCTCCACAGGGTTCAGGGACTATTACCAAGGCCGCTGGTTCGCATCCGCATTCGTTAACGCGCAGGGACGTGTATATTATACTAGTGCTGTCACCTCTCTAGCAGGAGTCTTCACCGCCCTAAATTCCCTCGACCCCTGCTAGAACCAGCCCTGTTGGCCCAACTTCCCCAGCTGTGACTACGAGCACGAGTCACGTCACTGCCACAGGCCCTAGCTTCATACATCTGACTACTTACATGCATATTAAAAAAATAAAATTAAAAAAATTTTAAAAATTCTATATGTGTGTGTGTGTGTATATATATATATATATATATATATATATATATATATATATATATATGGGTTCATATGCGAGTGCGTTTCCGTACTTACGCGTATATAATAACAATGGACATATGCATATACTAGTCAGGTGTGTGTATATTACATATATATCTTGATATGGCTACATATACAGATATATATTTATACACATAGTGCTGTCACCCTCAAGCTCTAACCCCAGCCGGGGTGGTCCTCGAGCTCATCACCTCTAGCTGAAGTCTTCACCATACATGGTGTTGCTAAGACTTCAAAGAGTCCTTATCTCCTCCACCTATCTATTCTTTCTTTCTTCTCTACCACTATATCCAGCAGCCGGATATAGCACTTCTTTCTAACTTTAGGGGGGCGTTCTTCTAATACACGGCTGCTGTCCCGAGCTGGTAGCTTTTTTGGGAGGTTATCGAGAACTACCTGATCTCGTATCCCTCCTAATGCTCATTGACCAGGCGGGAGCCTTTGGCTCACCTCTCTCTGAGCTCAGGGTTCTCTCCCGGGACAGCATGCCAAACTAGCTAATATAGTCAAGCATTATCTAAGTGTGAACTCTTGAAGTGAAGTTTCACAAACTAATTTCGAGAGGAGCACGTGATAGGATTGACAACAGCTGATCCCTATCATCAATCACTAACTAGCTAATCGGATCATTTCAAATTTAATATAAATATCCAGCCTAAACTTCATTCCTCATCTTTGCTTTGGAAACCCCCCCCCATCCATCACTTCTCCCTCCTCCTCAGTTTAGATTTCGGGCGACACGGTGGTTCAGTGGCTAACACTGTTGCCCCACAGCAAGGAGGTCGAGTTGGTTCAACGCTAGCTGAAACAGTCGACACTCTCTGTGCGGAGTTTAGCATGTTCTCCCCGTGTTCTCAAGGGTTTTCCCCGGGTACTCCGGTTTTCTCCCACACTCAAAAACATGCAACTACAGTCATAAGCACCTACTAAGTACAAACTAACATAATCAGCGGCCTATTCTCAGGAGGTTATCGAGAACTACCTGATCTCGTATCCCTCCTAATGCTTATTGACCAGGCGGGAGCCTTGGGCTCACCGATCTCTGAGCTCAGGGTTCTCTCCCGGGACAGCATGCCAAACTAGCTAATATAGTCAAGCATTATCGAAGTGTGAACTCTTGAAAAACCACAATATTATTGCATTTTGATCAAGAATCAAGACTCTGTCTTTTGTTTTTTGTGTGTTTTGGAAAGTTTTTGTAAAATATTCTGATGATAAAATTTCATTAGGCATTTCCCATAATTTGCTCTAGTTTAACTTTGGTAGGCGATAGCAAAACTAACAGTGATGTTTTTCTAGCAGTGTCTGTAATAAATCATCATTGTAATAAAGCCTGATTCATTGTTCCATTGGGTTAAACTGCATTGTTACCACAAGCAAACAGCTCCAGGGTTTTGAAATGGGCCGAGAGACCACGGCAATTAAGTGATCTTGGACCAGTTCTTTGGGGGTGACCAGTGCAAAACTGCCATGTTCACATTTTACTAACTGGACCAAACCTAGGGAGAAAATGCACCAAATCCCACAATAAGTCAGCTGTGAAAGCAACATTAGAAAGAGCCACAGAAAGGCAAGATTAAGACTACTAATATAAAAGAGGATCTATCTACAGAATATGTTTTGAAATATCATATGGCGAAACAGAACACGTCGGTGTCACTAGTAAAACTGCTTATTTGGCATAATGAGTGTACATACATACAGTTAAAACTGCTGGTATCCTTTAATTTTGTCCAGTCGTTACATTGGTTTGCTTTTTATAATGCTCTTTTCGAACCACAATTCAAACATTTTGGATTTACTAAACTCTCTTCTATGATTCTCTGAAACTGATCTGCACTTGTATCTTTACCCATGAGCCATCCATAATTCAGAATTGCAGTGCCATGCTTCTTTCCTCAACATACTCTTTTTTCAAAATGATTCTCCAAATATAGCATAACTAGTATGCCTGCGAACATCGAGTGCCAAATGAATCCCTGATAGGACCTTGTTAGAAGACTCTGTGAGGTCTTGCTAACAGTTCAAGATATACACAGAGAGAAACAGCTGGCAGAAGAACACACAACACTCGTGGTAAACACGTAACAGCTGGCTGAGGAGGATGTCTTTAGAGAGCATGTTCCAGAACAGTACAAAAATAGTTTCAAGTGCTGAATGAATATGTAATAATGCAAAGACCTGCAGTAAAGTCACAGAGAGAACGCTGTGCCAAATAAGCAAAAACACCTTTTATTTTTGCTAGTTTACATAAAGTACACTACCAGTTACAACTATGTTGTATAATAAGCATTTATTATGCATTTATTTAATTAAATGAAATTGTGAAAAGCTTCCTTCAGGTAGACGATAAAGTACCCACACAAAATGAATTATTTTTAAGAAATAGTTAATAACATCTGCCATTACTTTATTAAACAAATGTAGCTTACATACTTATGACATTATTGTATTCTTTCAATGTTTTGTTGATAAAAGTACAGTTTTATTTGTAGTTCTACAACCAAGTTGTCTTATGTGTTAGTAATCCATGGGGCAAGAAGTATTTGTTTTTTGTGTGTTGTATTGTGATTTGTTAGGCCGAAGATGAATGTTATTACAATATTAAATAACAGTTATTTTTTTTATTAATGTCGTTTCAAATTTAATTCACCTTTGTGTCAGTCTTAAGTGTCAAATAATCCTTGAAACTAATCACTAAACTAATACAAGTACAAAAAATATATTATTTTTAAATAATATAAATATATTATAAAAAAAATAAAATATATTATTTTATATTCATGACAAAACATTGTTCAAGATGTTTGTGTGTGTGTGTGGTCATGTGATGTGCATTTTCAGTGGTATAGTGTGGACGAAGATCCTTTCAGAAACACTAGGCGAAACGCCAGTGTGGATGTGGATCCTTTTCGTTGTAAAATGTCGTTTTAAAACTAAAATGTATTAGTGTAAAGGGGGCCTGAAGTGACTAGAGTAATAAGGAGAATTCAGCTTTCAATCACTGAAATAAATTAAATGTGAAATTACATTTATAAAAAAAAATAAATTAAAAAAAAATAAATAAAAAAAAGTTATGTAAAGGACACCTAGGTTAGTGTCTTTTGTGCCCCCAGAATGTGTCTGTAAAGTTTCAGCTCAAAACACCCATCAGATTATTTATTATAGCTTTCACTAGTTTGTACTTTATAGCTCTCAACAGCTTTTTGCTGTTTTTGTGTACTGCACCTTTAAGGCTAGTCCTCCCCGTCCACCGTTCCCACGTGCCTGTCAGCATGCCTCAGTCTCCGCCCTCGGCTGCCTCAGACAACTGGCAGACATAAAGGAAGCTGATCTCACGTAACGTTTGTGAGAAATACTACAGTAAGAGCTTCCCCAAAGATTATTTGATGCATTTGTTGTGGAGCTTAAACGATGAGTTTCAAACAAAGCAACAAAGTTTATGCACACACAGACACAGACACACACAGTGCAGACACACACACACACACTCCACACACAGAGCGTGCATTTAGTCTTTGCACGCAAATGTGACAGGATACAGGTTAATATCCACTGCTGTATGGATATCTGTTATGGTAATGTACAAAATAAACCTGATTTAACGTCCACAAACCAGAATTGAAGCGTCTTCTTTTATAATTGTACTGACATGCGGCTGTGGTGATGAAGTAAATTGCTGTAACTTATTACACACATGAACGGTTTTAAAACATTTTAAACTTGTTTTTATGGTGTTAAATTGAAAAAAAGGACTGAGTGTTTATATCACCCCAATATGATGGTCTATACCAGGGGTGCTCAACCCTATTCCTGGCGATCGATCTTCCTGCAGTTTTCAGTTGCAGCCCTTATTAAACACACCTGCCTGTAATTATCAAGTGCTCCTCACGTTCTAAATAATTGGTTCAGGTGTGTTTGATCAGGGTTGGAGCTGAAATCAGCTGGAAGGTCGATCGCCAGGAACAGGGTTGAGCACCCCTGGTCTATACACTATACCTACACATATGTGTGTCCAAACAGCTTGAAAAGTAGATTTTTCACCATAGGTGCCCTTTAAAATGTTAATAATATTTCACTTTTTACAGTATTTCATCGAATAAATGCAGCCTTGGTCAGCAGAATTTTTATTTAAAATATTTTTAAAAAATTGATTGTTTGCAAACTTGACTGGTAGTGTATGTGTTTTCGGGTGGAGTATACAACAGCAGGAGCAGGGTGGATTGTGCACTAGCACTTAATGTGTTAAGGAACCATAAAGACTCCTCCTACATTTCTCAAGACAAGAATAGCCAGTGAAAGGTGCTCCTGTGGCTAGAAGGAGCCGACGTTCCGATCACTTTCCCAGACTGCTCTGGCTCAACAATGGCTCTTCATTAGTGGCCAGTGTTATCCGCTTAATCCTGTCTTTTGAAAGGGCAGACTTGGAGCCCTTCCAGAACTCCACCCTCCCACAGCCAGATGATTTTAAATGGCAACAGTGCTATACAGGCCCACAGTTAGGAACTCATCAGGTGCAAACAAAGGCACGGTAACTTGACAAACCAAGAGTACCTGTCAAAGACTATCGAATTTAAACATGAAATATTGACGAAATGTTACCATGTAATAAGCTTTAAAAATTAATAGGGTATGCTTCGGCTACGTCTCCATTCCTCTGGCTACATTTGAAAACATTAAACTTTTTGGCCATCCACACACACACTGAAGGTATGTCTGCACAGTAATGTACTAAAGTTGAATTGTTCTTGAAAGGTTTGCATAAAGATAACAACGTTCTCAAATACTAACCCTTCATATTCACATGAATATATGAAAATGACTTAAACACTATCAAAGGCATAATTCACCTAAAAAATATCATTTACTCACCTTTGGATTGATCCAAATCAATTTGAGTTTTTTTTTTTTTTTCCTGAACAAAAAAGTTAAGTTGAAAAATGAACAATTTCAACGTGTTGATTTTTGATTTTCTTCCTATGGAAGTCAATGATAACTACTTTCCAAAATTCCACAAAACATCTTTAGTTTTTTTTCCCCTGAACAAAACAGGTACATGCCACCAATATGTTTACAACTACCTGTCAACCATACCATTCTTGCTGGGATTCCCCCGTATTTTAGTATTCTATCCCACTATTATCCCATTTAAGTATTTTCTCATACAGGGAGTGCAGAATTATTAGGCAAATGAGTATTTTGACCACATCATCCTCTTTATGCATGTTGTCTTAAGCCGAAGTCACAAACTAGAGTTTGAGCTTGCGAAATTCTGTTGTACGGCGCTGCATAAAGAGGCGGAATTAAACAAGATGATTATACATTTAAAAAAGCGAGCGATCACTCCATGTTTTAAATTTCTGTTCAGAGAGGTCATGTTTTGATCCTGGATTGGTCTCAAGCAGTCAAGTGATGCGATTTCGCAGGTCAGAGTTCACCAAGCTTGAACTTTGCACCGCAGCAAACTGCGAAACTCTGACGCATGACCCTGCGTTTCCAGTTTGACGCATTCGACACCCTTTATCAGGTGTGCATAATTATTAGGCAACTTCCTTTCCTTTGGGAAAATGGGTCAAAAGAAGGACTTGACAGGCTCCGAAAAGTCAAAAATAGTGAGATATCTTGCAGAGGGATGCAGCACTCTTAAAAATGACAAGCTTCTGAAGTGTGATCATCGAACAATCAAGTGTTTCATTCAAAATAATCAACAGGGTCGCAGGAAGCGTGTGGAAAAACCAAGGCGCAAAATAACTGCCCATGAACTGAGAAAAAAAGTCAAGCGTGCAGCTGCCAAGATGCCACTTGCCACCAGTTTTGCCATATTTCAGAGCTGCAACATCACTGGAGTGCCCAAAAGCACAAGGTGTGCAATATTCAGAGACCTGGCCAAGGTAAGAAAAGCTGAAAAACGACCACCACTGAACAAGACACACAAGCTGAAACGTCAAGACTGGGCCAAGAAATATCTCAAGACTGATTTTTCTAAGGTTTTATGGACTGATGAAATGAGAGTGAGTCTTGATGGGCCAGATGGATGGGCCTGTGGCTGGATCTGTAAAGGGCAGAGAGCTCCAGTCCGACTCAGACGCCAGCAAGGTGGAGGTGGAGTACTGGTTTGGGCTGGTATCATCAAACATGAGCTTGTGGGGCCTTTTCGGGTTGAATGGAGTCAAACTCAACTCCCAGTCCTACTGCCAGTTTCTGGAAGACACCTTCTTCAAGCAGTGGTACAGGAAGAAGTCTGCATTCTTCAAGAAAAACATGATTTCCATGCAGGACAATGCTCCATCACACGCGTCCAAGTACTCCACAGCGTGGCTGGCAAGAAAGGGTCTAAAAGAAGAAAAACTAATGACATGGCCTCCTTGTTCACCTGATCTGAACCCCATAGAGAACCTGTGGTCCATCATCAAATGTAAGATTTACAAGGAGGGAAAACAGTACACCTCTCTGAACAGTGTCTGGGAGGCTGTGGTTGTTGCTGCACACAATGTTGATGGTGAACAGATCAAAACACTGACAATCCATGGATGGCACGCTTTTGAGTGTCCTTGCAAAGAAAGGTGGCTATATTGGTCACTGATTTGTTTTTGTTTTGTTTTTGAATGTATATTTGTGAATGTTGAGATGTTATATTGGTTTCACTGGTGAAAATAAATAAGTGAAATGGGTATATATTAGTTTTTTGTTAAGTTGCCTAATAATTATGCACAGTAATAGTCACCTGCACACACTGATATTCTCCTAAAATAGCTAAAACTAAAAACAAACTAAAAACTACTTCCAAAAATATTCAGCTTTAATATGAATTAGTTTTTTGGGTTCATTGAGAACTTGGTTGTTGTTCAATAATAAAATTAATCCTCAAAAATTCAACTTGCCTAATAATTCTGCACTCCCTGTACATTTAATATTTTTATGAGTGACTATAGCAATCTCAAATGTGATATAATTGCAAAAGCTGTTGGAAGAGAATTATACTTTCACTTTATTTCGGCTTGAAAGCACGTTGAAATTACTATTACAAAGTAGGGTTGGGCGATGTTGACCATTTTGGCATCGTAGGATGTCGAATGTGAAACATCGCAATAGGCGATGGCAACGTCATCGTAGGCGGGGGTGGTTGTTGTTAAATATCAATTAATTCATAACAAATTAATTAATTGTAGCATACTGCTTTCACTACCTGACCCACATGGTTTTTGGCTTTACCTATAACCACACCATAAAGTTACACACAAATTACCACCTGTCAATCACTTTTTTTTTTTTCGCGGGACTCTGGCATGAATAGGCACAGTGATCTGTGTCATTATAATGGCTTTTTCCCCACAGCTGGTGGAGGAGAGGAGAGTACTATAATTTGTATTGTGATTGAGGATAACTTCCTTATTTTATTATTATTATTATTATTATTATTATTATTATTATTATTATGAGGAAAAACAACAAGTAAAGATGCTAGGGCTCGACCATTTTGGTCGCACATGCGCCCGAAACTTTATGCAACCTAAAAATATATTTCGAAGGATTTGTGCTAGTGCATAAATTGTTGCCGTGCAACTTGTTTTCACTGCAACATCCTCACTGCGTGTGCGGATTTAGGAGACATTTATACAGAATGCATGTTTGCACCTTAAAACGCCAAACGCAGCGCTCAGGAATAGATTAAAACAGTTGTTATGTGAACTTGCTGAAGTAAAAAAAGCCTGCAATGTCTGCCCCGCCTTTGTGGTCTTTTTATTGGCCCACTGCTCTAGAACTGAACGCGAATGGATTGGTTAATATCAGCTGACAGCCAGGGGTACAACTGTGAAAATGTGAAGCGCTGAAGATGAGAGAATGAAAATAACACTGACAGATTTTGTTTTAGAAAACACCTAAAGTTACTAATAAATCGCACATCTTATTAGTGATCATGGACTGAATGTTGAAATGTCCACCATTTACACTTTTCCAAGTGTGGATAAAAGACTTCCAGTGGCTTCAAGTCAATAACTAAAGCCATTCACGGGGTTTGCAGGTAACAGTGTTTGCCACTGAATCTACACATTTTAAGTGCGAGAGGTACTGTATAATCGTTAATTTAATCCTCACGATACTGTCAGCCGTGCAAGTGGCAGCTATATGTGCAATTTAACACAGCTCATGAAAAGACCGTTATTGCTATTAAGATGACATGCAATTAATAAAAGTTATATATCAAAATGGGGTGGGGCGATGGATCGCAATGCCGGCTCAACATTGTGAAGTTTATCGGCCATCGACGATGGCATCGTCTATCGGCCCAACCCTATTACAAAGGCCGCATTTACTTCATTCCCAAGCTTTTATTATAGAGTTGTGCATTCTTAAAGTGATTCCTCTGTTATCAAACAAAACAGTGGATCAAAATTAGAGATTCACTGCCTTCACTAAATGACTATAGTAACTTTAATCAATATTTAAATACAGTGAATAAAGGTGAACGAGATTTTATGACTTGATTAATTTCTCTATAGGCCATTTAACAGGCTAAACATTTTATTTTATTTTCAATATGTTCTAATGTTTGTTATGTATTCTATCATTTGAAGCTAATTTTCTTCCTATACTTGTAACGGTTTCAACTAGGCTTATATACAAATAAGTTGCTCCTGATGAACAGATTAAGGAGTTTTGGGGTCATTTTGGTAGTGGGGTGTCCCATATTTTTACATCCCAATGTTAACAGGTATGGTACATGATTATAATATCCATGACTTCTATAGTTATTTTTCCCTACCTTCGGAAAAATATCTTCTCTTGTGCTCAACAAATAAAAGGAACTCTTGAGTGTGAGAAGCTGAACAATCCCTTTAATCTTTATAAAAGCTAATTTCATAGATGTATCTTCATTCGCGAAATGGCAGTGAAACCAGACGGCAGGGCTACATTCCTTTTTATTATCCTCCAATTGTCTGTGTCAAAGCCTTGAGCAGTTCCCCCCCCCCCAACCTGCATGCTGACTAAATCTTTATTGAGGTCCCTGAGGCTCCAACTACAACAGTGAGAAAACAGGCCATCCATCATTGTTAGTCCTCTCACAGCATGTGAGAAATCCAATCTACTTTTGGGTGAATATAATGGGAAATTCCTCTGGGAGTTCATGTGTCCCTTCTTACACTTTCAGCACAATGGCGAAGAGCTCATAAGCTTATAAACCATATAGCCATTTCATGTTTGTGTTTGAGGCAGAGATGTGCTTTATAACCACAAACAGGTACAAATAGGTGCCATTTACACCATGCCCGTAGCCAGGGGGGGGGTTCGGGTGGTTCGAATGAACCACCCCCCACGGCCAAAAGGTCCATAATTTGTCCTTTTAGTTATTTTATGTAATTTAATATTATAGAATATATTAATTATATAATTAATAAAATATATTTATAATTAATATATATTGTAATAAAGTGTAATTTTAAATAACTATGGCCAGTTATTTGCATCCAATAGAGCCTCAAAGCCACAATAATGTGACGCGAGTCACGTGACATACTGAGTGGTAACGTTTAAAACTTTGCTGCGAAATCTATACTGAGTTAACGCTATGGGTTGAAAAGAGCAAGAGTGGCACGCAGCGGCGTCATTATCGCAAAATATTGAACATGTGTTCAAAAACACTGCCAAGCAGGGTAAGGTTAAAGTTACTTACTTCCTTATGGAATTGGACAGCTTTTCATCCGTTAGGTTCTAGGCTAACTGGCCGCATTAAAGGCTAATTAGCCGGGACGTTCTGTACATTTATTGACTTGTCCAGTATGTGACCTCCCTTTCTCCCTATTTTTGTCATTATTTTTTTTAAATAACTGTCTGACAAAGGCTTCAATGGTAAGCAGAGTCCTCAGCCGTCAGATGTCCCTTCACGGCAAAAGGCGCTAATGCGGTCACATCTGTGTTTTTGAGGCTGTTTGGTCACTTCATTCGTTTTATTCTGATCAGATACAAATCCGATCGCTCGAACCACATCAGAAGGTGATCTGGGATGCATTCCAGATGAAACTGGACACGTCTAATCATTTGTTAGACAAAATTAATATAAATAAAATAAATGATGACCTGGAGAAAATCTGAGATGCGCCTGAAACACCTGTAGGTGCGCTTTTACAGCCAAAACTCTATTAAGACATGTTTACTATAAGCATAAAAGATGTTCTAACTTTTCAGGCCTGTAGCCAGGGGGGGTTCGGAAGACCCACCCCTCACTGACAAAGGTCCAGAATTCGTCCCATACATGAGCTCATTTGTCCTATTTTGACTGCTATGCCATCATAAATAATGAAAATAATCCATCGAAAAAGTCTTTAAGACCAAACGGAATCCTCTGTCAGCTGTTGCTTCGGTGGGACTATAATCTGATGTAAAAGAAGTCTTCTTTCACTACTGTATTGTTTTTAAACAAAGAAAACATTTTACAGGCAACTTTTATTCTAAATCTTGGACCTTATTCCTGAAATAAAAATGTGCAATAAAAAGGTGTGAAGCACCAGAAGCGGTGATTGGCTATTAGTAAAAGCGGTGAAAGCGTTTTTGGCTATTGTTGATATCCAGGAATTCTCAAATGTATTTTTTTTTACCAAAGAGGCTAGAAAAAAATCTGAAGAATTCATTATTATTGCTTTATTATTATTTATTATTATTATTATTATTATTATTATTATTATTATGGTTTAATGATTTTTTTTTTTTTTTGAAAATGGCCAAATTGTGACTGAGGACAGCTAAATGTGCTGGCCAATTTGCTTTTCGTCTATTAAATGACAGTAGACTACAGATTCTAATAAAAAAAATTGTCTTGTTAAAAAAAATTTTTATTGCTATTTTTTTAGGAAATACTTTTAGTACATCAAAAAGTGTGGTTATGATGACGTCTGACTAGCTAATCCAGCAAAAAAAAAAAAAGTACTGCTTAAAATGTCACTAAATGCAGTATTTAAATCTCATAGTTGATTAGAAACTGAGGCGTATAACTGCAAAAAGCTCCACTTTTTGAGAAAAAAAAAACATCCCTTTCACCAGGCTCGCTACCGGCCTGTACACTAGTGCAATTTCATTTAAAAGCATGTTTTCTTTACGGATTTACAGACTGGCATCCACAATACTTTTCAACCTACGAAGATGATGCCTTTTTAAAATGCTGAAGGCCACATTTTAGTTTGGAAATCCTGGTGTTCTATTTGATTATAGATGGACTGAAATGCAGTATAGATCCCAGCACAATATGCGCATGCCCAGGGAGTGTGAAGAGTAATGTATCGCTTAACAATACATCATAATAGTGAAACACTATTATATAAAAAAGTGAGGATGCATATCGCTAATGTAAACGTTATGATTCATGATATTGAGCTCATTTCAACCAAGTCAGCTTACAGTATTTAAGGCATAATTTACCTGTATGAATTATTATTTACATTTACTATAAGGGCTGAATGATATTGTGACATTTCTAAAAATAATAATAATAATTTTTTTATAAATTAGCAAAAGCTGCAATAGTCTTGCACATTATGCAAAAAAAAGTATGTTTATGTTATCAGTAATAAATTTCCTCTAAAGGCCAGAGGGCGTTTTCTCTCTCTCTCTCTTGCTCATGGAGTGCACAGAACAACCAAATATCCCCAGAAGAAACCCAGGAAATACCAGTCTATGGGAAATCCTTATAAAAAAAGATAAACCAGATATAACTGCTTTTACTTGATTCAACGGGATTAATAAACACATGAACACGACAACTTATGGTTTATCTGACTTATACTGAATTGATTATAATGCCATTCAACTCCAGAATTATTAGCCTCTATTTATTTTTCCCCAATTTCTTTTTAACTGAAAGACCTTTTTAAACATAATAGATTTAATTACTAATTTCTAATAATATTTTTTTCTAATAAAATTTCTAATATTTTACTAGATATTTTTCAAGATACTAGTATTCAGCTTAAAGTGTAATTTTAAAAGCTTAACTAGGTTATTTGGGCAAGTTAGGGTAATCAAAAAACAAAAATATATATTGCTTAAAGGGGCTTATAACCGTGACCTTAAAATGGCCTTTGCTCTGTTGAGGGCTAATAATTTGAACTTCAACTGTATGTAGCATACTCAGTGTACATGCTCAAAACCATTAGCATAAACTGTGAATATCAGGTAATAATGTTATATAAAGTAAATACCATTCAGTTTGTTGCACAGAGTGATCTTTTCGCTTAACACAAAGGGAAATTAAATTAAATGTATTTTAGCATAAAATATCAACATATCAAGAGAAGTATCGAAGTAACTGTATCAAGTATCAAATTTTAACTTGAGTATCTGTATACTCCTTGCCTACTGTATAGTGTGAACGCATATCATTTTTCTGAAATGCAGTAAAAACGCTGATATGGATGAGGAGTGTTTTCATTCTAAAATGTCATAATAAAGCTAAAACATAACCAGTGTATAGCCGTAAGCACACATTCTCATTACTCACCAATCTGGTTTTGCATTTTGAAGGCGATGTCGAAACTTAGGATCATCAACATGAACTGGAACCAGGCGCTCATCTCCATACTTGGCTGGGGAATGTGGACAGCAAACACGATGTTGTTAGCCTCGATTTTCTTGACCATGGCCTCATTAAAGTCTTTGATCTTACTGCACTTGTTCGGGCCCCATGGCATGAGCCACTTGGAGCCCTTATGGTGGATGTTCACAGTGTCCACACACTTGGTGGCCAGATAGTGGACGGCGGTGGTGGGGCTCGGAGCTGTAAAAACAGATTTATAGATATGAGTCTATTTATAGATATGAGGCTTGCAAAATTTCTAAATCCCTGGTAGCCCTCGGGCAGACACTCTTCAGTTTTTGGAAGCCCGAATAAAAATTTAAGTAGCCAAAATAGAAAATACAATATTTATTAAATAAATTTTAAAAATTCAGAGACGTGCACACTCGCATAATGTAAAAATGAACAGTTATTTAAGTCTGACAGACTTATTTATAAACTAACGTATATTGATCTTAATATTGAATAATTGTATAAAGATATGATCTTTTAGATATTGCATAGCTTAGAGAGGCCACATGATGTAATACTGCTCGTTTACTTACCAAAAGAAAGACTGTACAGTTCTGGACAGTTCTGAGGTAAGTAGTTAATGTATGTTTATTCATTTTTTAATCGTCCCTGAATAAATGTCTTGTTTTAAAAACCTTAGATACTTGATTGAAGTCATTATTTGGTGCTGAGGAAAACATCTTGACATGTGAAAGCAAATGAGACGAATCAGGATGTTCAGTTTAACTTTATGCTGCTGGTATAGACACATTAAAGTGATATTAAATATAACATATATGATTATTAAATTTAAAGCCTGGCTCAGATTATTTCTTCATCCGAATCTTTGTGTCACTGCGATCTCTGTGTGAGTGACGAGTGTTTGTATGCTTCATTGCCGCGCATTGAAACTTATCATTTATTCATTCATTTTCTTTTTGGCTTAGTCCCTTTATTAATCTGGGGTTGCCACAGCGGAATGAACTGCCAACATATCCAGCATATGTTTTACACGGCAGATGGCTTTCCAGCTGCAACCCATCAGTGGGAAACATCCATACACACTCATTCACACACATACACTACGGACAATTTTAGCTTGCCCAATTCACCTGTACCACATGTCTTTGGGCTGTGGTGAAAACCGGAGAACCCGGAGGAAACCCACGCGAACATGGGGAGAACATGCAAACTCCACACAGAAATGGCAACTGACCCAGACGAGGCTCGAAGCAGCGACCTTCTTGTTGGTGAGGCAATCGTGCTACCCACTGCACCATTGCGTCGTCAACACAGCATTATTTGGAAGGTAATTGTTTATATTGTGGCTTTTATTATTGCCATATCAGCAGCACAGCACACACATACTTATCACATTTTTGAGGGAATTTTTGAGATAGATTTTGGTAGCCCGACTGGAAAAAGCAAAGCCCCAGGACAACAGGCTACCAGATTTTGCAAGCCCTGGAGTCCATTTAATAACAGCTAATAATGCAAGGTTCACACATAAGCAGAAGATATGCAAGAGCAAATTACTGTATCCGTCCTATGTATTTCTAGAAATATTTCAAGTGATTAAAATTTTTTTTGTAGATATTGTAATTTGAAATTGTTTAAATAAATAAGAATTCGGTTTTCCAAATAATGCGTGTAAAAGAATAAGAGAATAAACACTTTTACACAGCAAGTATTATGCACTAAAATTACGATTTAAAAAAAGTTACAGTAGATATTTTCTTGTATTTAAAATGCATATATTACTAAAATAATCTTTTGTAAGTATTGTTTGAAATTATATAAAAACTGACTGCTTAATTTGTCTTTAATAGCTAGCACTCATTTATTTCAATGTTGATCAAAGCAGCAATCAGCATATTAGAATGCTTTCTGAAAGACCATGTGACACTGAAGACTGAATATTTTGCTTTCTGAAATAAATTACATCTTAGAAACTACTGCAATTGGCAAGTTATTCTAATCATTTACTTTCTTTCTAATCAAATAAATGAGGACTTGCTCAACACAGGACACGTTTAAAAACCTTTTTAAATATCACCAGCAGCAAACTTTTGATGAGTAGTGTATACAATAAAACGCAAAGCTCTAGACAATGAATACAAGACTCGTAAAGTGACTCGCTGATAAACTCTTTCTAAGAGGGGTCATTAGCATGAGAAAGTACAGACAGGCTTGCTCCTCCATTCAGGAGGCCGGTCCTGGTAGTTTGTTAAGAATGAGTCAATAGAGCCCTTCCTGGATCATCGAGGACATCTAAAGCATGCAAATGACCAGGAAGTGAGAGATAATGTGAACCAGCCTATATTGCTTGAGGACAGTGTTCAGGTCCACTATCGGTTCCAACAGTGTGGACTAGCATTCATGCAAAAATGAACATTTGCTCTTCATTTACTCACACTCAAGACATGTAAGATACAAGTGAGAAGATTTTTAGCTGAAATGGCAGTCCTTAGTGATTTATGAAATGCAAGTCAATGTCTACCAGCACTTTGAGAGTCAAAAAACATGTACAGGCAAAACTAAATTCATTATTTATGACTTTTGAACATAAAATTTGGTCTTTAAAAGAGATAGTTCACCCAAAAATTTGATTATTACTCACCCTCATTTGTTCATCTTTGAAACACATTAGAATAATTTAGATGATAAATATTGAATTTCATCTATAATATCTTAGGGGGAGTAATTATTCATACATTAATTTATTTTCGGCTTAGTCCATTTATATATCTGGGGTCGCCGCAGCGGAATGAACCACCAACTTATTCAGCATACATTTTACGCAGCAGATGTCCTTCCAGCCGCAACCCATCTCTGGGGAAGGGTGAGTAATTAATAACGGTATATTCATTTTTGGGTGAACTGACTGCTTAAAGTCAAATGACTGTGTCTGTGCAAGACACTGAACATTATTTTCAGGATTAACAGCTTAAAGGTTCCGTATGCAAGTTTGACACCCAGTGGTTGAACTAGGTATTGCACTCCTGGATCATAATAAACGAAAGCCAGGATGCCAGATTGAGTACAGGAGCGAGTGATTTACACTTTGATCTAAATAAAAGCAACAACATGCGATAGAAGGTATATTTTCCATATTAAAAGGAGTTTTGGTCCTAACCAACACCTCGAATTGATATATTAGAAGCGGCTTTTATTTCACACAGCTGAACAACAGAAACCTATGACAGTGATCACCTCAGGTAAACCTTGTGTGCTTTATTCAGTGCTAAATGCTAACAACATGAGTTTGAATGCATTTTACATGACATGTATTCCCATATACTGAAAGCAGATAGTTCACCTCAGATCTTGAAAATACAATAAACCGTTTGAAATTGAACTTTAGAACTGAACACATGAGTGATTCAGCATCTACAATTAATGATGTTAAAGAGGTTTAACATGTATTAAATAGATTCTAAACCTTATTATTTCATGAGTGAGTGCATATTCTGTGCTTCTGAAAGGCTGTATTTAAATTTCTGTCGTGTTTGGTCTGGTGCAAATAGCCAGATAGCTCATCACTGCCTATCTCGTCACAGCGTGTTGTTAGGACACGCGGTTACAATGTCCCCTGCTTACGTTCGTAATATTTATGTCATTTGCTAATTAATAACCTCATGTGGAACTGGAGTTGTCTCATTTTGACATCTGATACTGTCCACTGACACTGTCGCATTTTGCTCACGGATGCATGCTTTCAGAGCCTTTCTTAATGTATGAATGAAATACGCAGTTTTCCAACAAGGCAACCTGGAGTGCTGAAATATAATTGACTAAACTGGCATTGTGCAGGTTAAATTTACCTAAACAAAGACAGTGTTCCGGCACAGAAAAAAACATTTTCAAAACAGAATATCTGACTTCAGCATTGTTTTTCAGTTAAACAAGTATGTTCACTTGGCATGTTTCTTAAATATCTGCACACATATTATGGTATTTTTATGCTTTAGAAAAGTCAAAAACGTACATACAGCACCTTTAAGGTTCAATTGCAATTCTATTTTTGTACCCCTTCCCCTTGGCCCTTTAAACCAGGGGTCAACAATCACGGTCCTGGAGGGCCGGTGTCCCTGCAGGGTTTAGCTCCAACTTGCTTAAACACACCTGCCTGGGTGTTTCAAGTATACAAGACCTTGATTAGCTTGTTCAGGTGTGTTTGATTAGGGTTGGAGGTAAAATCTGAAGGACACCGGCCCTCCAGGAACAAGTTTGGTGACCACTGCTTTAAACAGTGTGAAGGGTAAGGGCTTAAAAATTTTGCCCTAAGAAATGAGACAGCACTACAGAATCTGCACACGTCATTATATGTCATTGCAATCTGAGATCAGACAATTGCGACTGCTGTAGTTATTCCAGTTGTGTTATTTTGGGTATTTATCTTCAGGAAATCACTGAAGGCAACGATATCAAGTTATCATAACGATCTAATGTGGCAATAAGTTCTATACTGTGCATTTACACAGTGGCCATTTTTACCCATGTAAACACAAAAAACAACATTAACATTAACATTATAGCAGACACTGTAAAAAGTTCATTCCCAGCCACTAGACTTTTCTGACAGGGTTTTCGAGTGTCATTAAGTGACAGAATGTTGTGGGACTGCTGTACAGGAGTTACTAGTGAAATTTAGCGGTTTTAAATCTTTTTTTTTTTTTAAAGCATGATGGTAAAGCACAAATGTGGTTATGAATATATTAAAACATATGCTTGTTTGTTGTAAAAATTCTAAATAAATGACAAAAATATACTAATTTGTGCATCTCCTTACTTCCGGGTGCAGCTATACTGCCGTTGTGAATGGGTGTATTCTGGGAAAATATTCTTACCTCTTGGTTTTGAGTGTCATCCTGAAAAATCTTTGTTTGAAGGGGTATCTATCTACCCCTTCTCCTTAGACTTCAAGCTAAAGAGAATTGGGACACCCCTACCCCTTCACGTGAATGTGCAAAACAAGGGGTAGGGGTAAGGGGAAGGGCTAAGGGGTAGAATTGGGATTGAGCCTAAATCTACAGTCTCTGTGAACAGTCATGAGTGAATTCAGAACTGGTGTGCAAGCTTCTGCATAATGACACGTTCGCAAGCTTAGACATTTGCTGACAACAGATATGCAACGATTAACCGGTTTCACCATTAACCGCACTTTAATTTGTCATGGTTATTTATTTGTAAAGTCTCAACACCGCGTTTCTGCAAAGAACAAAACTGCAGCAACCAAAAAAAGGTATGCCAACTGTGCGCTAGTTTGTACATTGAGACTAATAACCACACACACTGGATAAACTATGAATAAGGCTATTAACTAAGGCAAGCTCGTGTAAATTGGTTATTTCCAACGGAGGGACGCGCACGCGACAACGCGATCATGCTTTTTTAGCCACTCCTAGTTGAGATGACAGGGAGATGTGTGACTGCAAGAACTGCAAACGGCTGAAGTTTGGGGAAGAAGCAATGAAAAGTACACAAGTTTGTAAACCCACTTAAAGTTACAAATAATGGCACAGATGAGAGCATGTTAATCCGAGAGAATGTTAATCTGCCAGCCGAGATCAATCGAGTGATTTCGGAGAGTGCTGGAAAACTCGGAGTGGATCAGCTGTTTAATGGCCCAAATCTCGATACGTTGCAATCACTGCGTGTTCAGCACAAATGGATGCTAAATGCTAAATTTAACACAGTACAGTCAAAGACTATACTAGAAAAGGGACGTTGGTATAGTATATACCATGCCACACATGTAGTGTGAAAACATGTCCGAGTGTGAAACTAAAGACGTGATGTCACTTTTAAAGGACTGTTTGATATGGATTTATTAATCATTTTTAGTTTTCAATAAATGCAAATTGTTATAGTTTATTAAAGATGCAAACAGATTAAAGATGCATGTCATTTGCCACCTTCAGCAAACCTCATAATACGTGCAGCACAATGACTTGATGAACATTTCTGAGCGTCAGAAGTGGTGGATCTCTTCAGCAAAAAATTTGACTGTCACTGCATCCCAGGCAACTTAAAATAATACAAAACAATATAACTAAAGCAATCTTCATTGCACTGAGCGAGAGCCCTTTTTTCGTGTTAAACTGAACAGTTGCATCATCGATGATGCAAGCATGCTCGGGAGGCAAAAAATGCAATTTGAGTGTGGGTCGAGGGGGAGATAGAAGGGAGGAGGGATAATCGCACCTAGGCACGGTTCAAGACAACCATGCCTAGTGCAAATACATCCTCAGAGTAAAGGTAGACATTTACTTTGCCTTTTATGAATCACCAAGAACCATAGTTCCAGTTAAAAATCCCTTTTAATGTTCTCCTCTGAAAAAATAGTCACCTACAACTTTTGGTTGTGAAAAATTATTTTGGGGTGAAATTTTTGCATAATTGAAACCACAAAAAAAAAAAAAAAATTAAATCTGAAAAGCTTATGAGGGATTTATAATTCCTCTTTTCTCAATACAAGGTGACATCAACCAAAATTACCTACATTAACAGTCTCTGAGTTCAAATATTCATTGACAATTCTGAGATCTAACCACTTCAAAATACCACCATAAAAATGACAGTGGCCTTTCGGCCGGTGACCTCATGCCGTGTTTTAGATGTCCAATAACGGCGAGCAGCGCGCCTTTCTACTCAATTACCCCGGCTGCCACCAGCCACCGAACAAACACAAAGGAATCCCGCTTCATTAAATCAATCGCAGGCAAGAATAGCCAAAGCAAGCTAATTTATCACCATGCATCCAAAATTCTGCAATAGATCCAGAAACGATTCCCTTCTTATTTAAGTCTGAGGTCTAAAGTCTGTTGTTGTCAGATGGAACAAGCTAAATGGAAAAAACACTCCAGACAGGAGGCAAATTCTGGATCCGTACTGTCAAAAAAAAAAAAAAAAAGTCAACAAAATAAGAATGTTTGTCAGAAAGCAGGAGCTGGAGGAGCCAGCGGGCACAGAGGAAGGGAGGGCTTGTCTGTTTAGAGGGAAGATCAAAGGAAAGTTTTAGAGATGCACCTCCTTTAACCCTTTAAGGGCTGAGAAGTGCCCTCTTTTCTGCAAGACTGGCACAAGTTACCGTAGTATGAGACAAACATGAGATTTTTAGTAATAAAAGAATGCATATTTAATACAAGTGTTTTACTGTTGTAAAACTAAAATGCCTAAACATGGATGACAAAATGTTGCGATGTTTTATCAGCACACCATTTACACAACATAATAAAATATATATTTATTCCGACCATATCTCTCCTTATCTAAACATGTGCATAAGAGGTCATAATTTATTTCATATTTAAATCAATCTATGGCTATATTCATGGCAAGAGTGCGGTTTTGTCATTTCCAAAATGAAAAGGAAATGTTTAAGATAATTTTTTCTTCCAAAAAAAAAAAACTCTGGATGTATTGGTTTAAAACTTACTCAAAGTTAGCAACAGAATAAAATGGCTTAGAAAAAGTAATAAAAGAGATCATATTTTAATATTGGGGATAAAGCTATATTACACTTGCTGTTTTGATTCTTGAATGCCAATTTTAGAGCATAAACTTCATTAAATTTATCAATTTTATAAACCTCATTGTTAAAAGAAATGTTAGGCAACTTAGTCACAGTGGAAAATGTCTATAATATCATGTTATGACAGGTTGTGAATGTTGCTTTATTAGTCTTAAGGTTTTCTCTTAGTTTAGAAGAAAAACTTTAAGTTAAAGGCATAGTTCACCAAATAAATGTAATTCCATCATCATTTTTACACCCTTCACTTGTTTTAAACCTTTTCTGCTTAACAGAAAATTAGATATTCTGAAGAATGCTAAAAACCTGTAACCGTTGACTTCCATAGTATTTGTTTAACCTACTATCAATGTCAATGGTTGCAGGCTTTCAGCTTTCTTCAAAGGATCCTCTGCAGTGTAGAATAAAGTAACTCCTAAATGTCTGGAACCACATGTGGGTGAGCAAATTATAATTATTTTTTGGGTGAACGATCCCTTTAACGTGTTTTAGAAGTTGTTTAAAACGGTTTCGATTAAATGAGAGACTGTTATAGTCTTGTTTTTCAAACAGTACAAAAACCTGCCTAATTACAAAAGTGTTTAATCCTGAGCAAAACTGAACGACAAATAAACTCTTCTATGATCAAAATCAAGCTGAAGTGGCTTTAAACCAGCCTCGGGTGTCTTTCCGTCCAGTTCCTCGTGACACTTTCAGCTAACCGGATTAAGAAAACATCCATCAAGGCTCAAAGTAACAAGTAAAAAAAAATGTAAAAAAAATAACAAAAATAAAAATCACAGTCGGATCTGCTCTCGAACTTTAGGCGGAACACAGAGAGCAGCAGCAGCAGCACAAGGACTGCAACAGTCGACGGGTGAAAATAAGCGCCCATCTTTGACACTCCTGTAACAAAGCCATTCCGCAACTTTTCACCTCTTCCCTGAAGACTCCTTATTTTGCCGGAAAACCACCAAACTGGAAACACACTGTGCAGCAAACACCAACAAAAACTATCAAATCCAGACGGATTTGTAAAAGTAGCTACTCACCAATCAGCCCTCCGACCATAAAGGAAAACGCCTGGAATAACATGAGAATCACTCCCACAATCACCAACTTTTTGGTGCTCATATTCTCAATAATTGCCCCAGCCATTTTCAAAGTGCGTCTTCAGACAGGATTAAACGCAAGCAGGCGAAAGTCACGGCTTCCAGGTGGACCAGTGCGCTGCCCGAGATTGAGAGCGCGTCTCAAACCCTAGTCAACTGCCTGCGTTGCGCGCTTCATAGGGGAAAGGGAGCGACCACGTGACCCGCCCTGCATCAGGAACTCAGGCGAGAAAAGTGCACGTGACGTCACACGGCCAGGCTCTCCGCCAGATGTGCGAAACTTTGAGGTTGATTTTATGATTTCAACAGTTTTTATTTTAAGACTCTGTATGTGTAATATTTGTTTAATATTTTGATACAAAGCACATTTCATGTCAATTTCATTTCAATTCTTCATATGTCTGTACATGCAGCAGAACTGACAATAAGCTGATTTTAACACTGATTTGGAAATAAATGTGTGGACTCGACAAAGAAAATACGATTTTTTTTACGATTTTCTAATAATAATATTAATAATATTATTATTATATAAATTGTTCTGTAGCAGTTTTTAATAATAATGTCAATGAATAATAAATAAACACATTTACAACAATAATAATAATAATTATAATAAAATTATTCTTATTATTGTACATTAATATTAAAAGCAGTTCATTGCATTGTTTATACACTGATAAAAATTTTAGCATAGAGTGAATTTAGGTGTCTGGGACACCTAAGCTTCAGTGTGTTTATTACTGTTCTAACAAAATTCAGTCAACAGGACTTTTATTATAAATTTAGCATGAAATCACATGACTTCATTGAGGGGTTCCACAGACGGGGGGCAGGGCACTTGTCAATCAGGAAACTCTCATCAAAATTGGATGACAAGATCAGTGATATAGGATTCTGACTAGAATAATTTTAAAGACATAAGCCTGTCATAAATAAGACAATGTTCCCAATTGTTGTCAAATTATGTTTGTGGTCTATTCAAGTTACAAAATATGTAATAAAGTGTTAAAAATGTTTTTTTTTTCTTTTGAACATTTTTTGTTGTCCCACATTATCAAATTTGATTGATAATGTGAGACAGCATGGTTTAGCTAATCTCTGACCTACTTTATCCAATTAAAAAAGTATCTTTCATTTCAGTTTAATATTATTTGTTTTATATTTCAAGTAATATATTTTAAGTTAAAAACATAGTTAAATATGAATGATTTTGATTAAGAGCTCAACTAAGAATTATTTGTTTTGACCAAAATGTTAATATTACTCACACAGGCCAGTGCATGCATATTAAACAGAAACTCAATATGCTTTGTACTTCAATGGACTTAAAAAAATATTGTTTAAGGCAAATGATTTGTTTTTTATTGGCTCAAGTGATCAAATTTAGATGTGAAACCATTACAATATTTTTTTTACTGGATGAATGAACATCTTATGGGAATTGTTGTTTAGATTAAAGCTATTAGCTACTTCTTGTTTAGAACAATAAGAGAATTTAAATTAATTGACTTTCTTCAACACAACAAATAAGCTTTGAACCAGCTTATATAAAATTGCTCTCATGAAAATATAAAATATTGTTTGAGGCAAATTATTTATTTTTCATTGGGTCAAGTGATATTATTATTATTCATGTGCAGTTTTAATAATAAATTATTATTCATCATGATGTAGATTCTAACAAAAAAAATGTTCTCTCTCTTGCTCTATTTACTTATATATACTGTATATTACTAGTTCATTATATAAATTGCATATTTTATATTTTTGTTGCTTTAACTATTCTTTGGATAAACATAAATGATTAAAACTGTATATAAAATTTTAATGATGCCGATTATTTTCATTTGAACACTGCACAACTGCGACAGAAGATAAAGAGACATTCTAATCAACAACATCCACTGACAGGCTCTTAGCTACGTGGGTAGAATTATGCAATTTTATGAAATTTTCAGATGGTGCTGGAAGCAAAAGCGAGTCAGAGAGAGAGAGAGAGAGAGAGAGAGAGAGAGAGCTCCTATGCAGAACATGACAATAACACAGAGCTGCTTCACTCCAGCCTCGTTCTCCTGGTGTAGCAAATGTTCAACTTAGAGACAGGAGTAAGTGAAGATAAAAGTGTTTTTACAATCAGTCTTGGGTGTATTTAGTTATTGCAATTGAATTACTTTTCTGCTGCTTTTAGTCAATAAAAGATTACTTGTCATTTTAGGTAATTTAATTACAGTTACTTATACTTCACTTCTGTTTAAATCAGAGAAGCAGAGTTTTTTTCTGTACAAATATATATTTTAAAGAATAATTTATTTTTTTCACTAAAGAAGTTTACATTTATCAGGACAAAAGCAAATGCTTAAAGCAATAGTTTAATTATTAACATAATTAAAATTATTTACTCACTATTCATTCAAGTGCTTCCAAATTTAGATATTTTGAAAAAAAAAAACGAAAAGCGCTAACAATTGACTTTCATAATAGGAAAAACAAATGTAGAAGTCAGTGGTTACAGGGTTTTCAACTTTTTTTAAATGATCTTCTTTTGTGTTCGACAGAAGAAAGAAAATTATAAAAGTTTGGAACAAGTAAAATGATACTAAATGATGACAGAACTTTCATTCTTGGGTGAACTATACCTTTAAGAAAAAAACTATTTGAGAATGAAATGAGTTTATGAGAAAAAAAACAGAATTAGTCAAACATATATAAAAAATATCCATAAATTAGCTTTTTTTTTTTGTATTTTGTCATTTATATTTTAACTTTTTCCCATTTATTTATGCTTTTGAACTGCATTATGGGACATTAATCTTTCCTCCAACAACGTTTAACCTGAAAAAGTTTAAAAAAGAAAAAGTGACTTTTATTGACATTTTTAATAGTTTAAAGTCATATGTTGTCTGCGCAGTGCACGGTAAAAAAATCTGTACAATAACAGTAAAATGACTGTATATTTTAACAGACTTTTTCCGTACTACACAGTTAAAGGACTGCATTATTGCCTTTTTAACGTTATTTCAAATGATTATTGTCTTGTCTGAACCAATTATGTAAAGTACAACAGTGACTTACGTTTAATATTGTTAATAAGAACAGACTTTTTTAATTAATGTCAAACTGAACTATAAGTGGTTAAATGTAATTCAAACAAGCATTTACCTAATGATTTTTTACTTTTTTATGCGCTTTCCTTGTCAGTAAATATGCTATCTGTTAATTTACAGTTGTTTGCCCGTATTTTTCTAAACTGCCGTGCGGGGGAAGTGATGACCCAGCGGTCCCTCCTCCGCACCTGTGTGGGTCTGACTGGATTAACAGTAAACTTCAGCTCGTCTTAGAGAGCGTAAAGGGTATGTTAATTAATTAATAGAAATGTAAATGTTTTTTTTGTACAGTGCATTTAACAAGGTATACCATTCAAAGTTTGTGACACTGTGTAGTTTGGTTGATATATAGCATGCCCGTAGCCAGCCTGGTGAAAGGGGTGGTTCTTTTTTCTCAAAAAGTGGACCTTTTTGCAGTTATACGCATCAGCTTCTATTTAACTAAGAGATTTAATTACTGCCTTTTAAGCAGTACTTTTTTGCTGGATTAGTCAGATGTCATCACAACCACACTTTTTGATGTACTAAAAATATTTCCTAAAAATTTGCAATAAAGAAAAATTAAAACAAGACTAAATTTTAAAATACAAATTTGTTATATCATTTACCATTAGGAAAAAATAGGAATCTGTTAAAGTTTTAAAGTAAAAAAAACTGTAGCCTACTGTCATTTATTAGACAAAAAAAAACAAACTGGCCAGCATTCAACTGTCCTCAGTCACAATTTGGCCATTTCAATAAAAATATTTTCATTAAAACATAATAATAATAATAATAATAATAATAATACTCCTATTTGTGCTCATATGTGTGGAATTGGATCGCACCACCCTATGGTCAACCATCTGTTTCTGAAATTTATAGCAAACTCAATGATCACACTGCAAAGCTTCTTTCTATTAAACTTATCTGGAATCGTGAACTAACAGATCTGGACTTATCGATTGACTGGGATAGAGTGTGGTCTAACCTAATCTTTACCTCTAAAAACTTAGCTCATCGTCTTATACATTTCAAAGTTATACATAGAGCATAAATAACTCCTTATAAAAGGTTTAAAATGAAACTGCAGTCGAACCACAACTGTCATATCTGTAACATTGTATCTTCAGGTAATTTTCTTCATATGTTTTGGGAATGTCCAATTGTTGTCGACCTGTGGTCTCATGTAAATTCTGTTTTGTCCTTTTTACTACAAATTATGTTTCTAATCCTGGCTTATGTCTTCTCAATGATGATTCTAATTTCTGTATAAGTACACTAAAGAAGAGAATGATGTTTGCTGGTTTTACAGCTGCAAAGAAGGCAATTATACAAAACTGGTTCACTCCGCACATGTGTGCAAAAACATTTTGGATTCATAGCCTCCTTAAAATAGTGACTTGTGAAGATACAATAGCACAAATCAATAAGGCTAGACCTAGTACCATTGGTGCATGGCAATGTTTTTCTTCCAACATTTTAGACTATATAAAGGAATGACCATGTAAAGTTTTTTTTTTCTCTTTCAGATTGAAAATTGTTGATATGTGTTGCTCCCCCTCCCCTGTTTGTCTGTTTGAATGTCTTTTATTTTGTTAATTTAAAGACAATAAAACGTTGATCACAAAAAAATAATAATATGATCACAAAAAATAATAATAATAATAATAAAACAACAATAAAGAACTCTTCAGACTCTTTTCTAGCCTCTTTGGTAAAAAAGTACATTTGAGAATTTCTGGATATCAACAATAGCCTAAATATATTCAAATTAATTTCATATGCTCAGCTTCTGGTGCTTGATTCACACCTTTTTATTGCTCATTTTTATGTCAGAAATAAGGTCCAAGAATTAGAATAAAAGTTACCTGCAAATGTTTTCTCTGTTTAAAAACAATAGTGAAAGAAGACTTCTCTTCCATCAGATTATAGTCCCACTGAAGCAACAGCGGACAGAGGATTCTGTTTGGTCTTAAAGCCTTTTTTGATGGATTATTTTCTTTATTTATGATGGCATAGCAGTCAAAATAGGACAAATGAGCTCATGTAGGCTATGAGACAAATTCTGGACCTTTGTCAGTGAGGGGTGGGTCTTAACGCGGCCAGTTAGCCTAGAACCTCATGGATAGGGACAGATTTTCATCTGTTAGAAAGTAACTTAAGTAACTTTAGCCTTACCTTATTTGACAGTCTTTTTGAACATATGTTCAATATTTTGCGATAATGATGCCGCTGCCTGCCCTTTCTGCCACGCTTGCTCTTTTCAACCCATAGCCAGGGCCGGCGCATCAATAGAGGCAACCTAGGCAGCCGCCTTGGGCGGCAGAATAGTGAGCGAACCTCCGGTCCTCACTTTCATCCGCGACACCCACCCCCTCCCTTCCGGTCCTCACTTTCATCCGCGAACCAGTCACTTTCTATTTCACTTTCGGGTTGAGGACGGCGTGATCGCTTAGAGCGCCAGTTCAGTTTGCTCCGGTGTCATGAGCCCTGCCCATAGCGTTATACTCAGTATGGAAGTCGCATCAAAGATTCAAATGTTTCCACTCAGTGGGTTATGTCACGTGACTCGCGTCACATTATTGTGGCTTTGAGGCTCCATGGGATTTGAATTACTTGCCATAGTTATTTTAAATTACACTTTATAACAATATAAATTAAATATTATATTAATATGTAATTAAATAATATATTAATTGGATAATTTATATATTATACAATATTAAATTACATAAAATAACTAAAAGGGCAAATTCTGGACCTTTTGGCCGTGGGGGGTGGTTCGCCCCCTGGCAACGGGCATGTATAGTGCTGAAGGTGTATTTCGGTGGTTATGAACACTAACGTGTTTTAAATGCTCGTAACATCTGACCGTCTGTGTTTCTTTGCATATTACTAACAAATTTTATATATTTACTGACGTTATCTAATGTTAGCTTTAGTTTGACCGACGTAGTTTCAGTGGGAAACAGCTTTGCTGGTTTTTAAATATGGAGCGTGAATTTGACATTAGGCCTATATAACGCAATATGAGGGGAAAATACTCACACGTAAGGTTATTATACATCCAGACATGTTTAGCAAAATAATCCCGGTGTTACGGTTTAACTGGTTACCGTGTTAACTGGTGTCCCTTTCCAGATGTAAGCTATCCACGTTTGCAGATTGGCAGATTCGTCACTTCTTCACAGCAACATGCCCCTACCAAATAAAGATTCTTATTACTTGGTGTCAGTGTCATTGTAAGCATTATTCTTATTATTTTAATATCTGTGTAGCAGAACAGTATATAACCAAAATTAATAAAAAATATATTATAATTTTCATGTCATCAACGGGATTCGAACTCGTGTAGTTAAAAGATTCAGCACACATATCATACTGCCCATCTAACTGAGCTATTAAGAATCACACATGAAGTGCATGTGTTTTAAAAACTTTATCAGTCAGAATATGGTTTGCTGTGGTTGTAAATTCGTGTTAACCTGTTTCCTTCGACTCATATTAACATGTTTACATGTTGTTTACATGTACTCGCGTTAACATGTTTCTACAAACTCTCCCGCTGATAGAATATAGCTCTGAATGACAAAACGATGTTTCATCAGTTGGTCAAACCATGTTTTTTCATAGTTGTAGACTCATGTACCTGTGCCTTTGCATTGTGTTAACTCGTGACCCATGCTCACCCATGTACATAACGAGTTTACAAAAAATGAATAGAATGACGATATTATTATGCAACATATTATGTCTAATATATAGGCCTATATATATATATATATATATATATAATATTATGCAACAGAATATTAGATTATCATAATATAATATGCTAACCTGTGTCTACAAAGTCACACGAGCTGATATTTCTCAGAATAGCTCTAAATGACAACGATGTTCCGCTAAATAGCCTACGCTATAAATCGCAGTCTTTCCTCATTTTATTTTAAACGGAATATAAAAAATCAGGCTAGATAAACAAAACTCATTAATGGGATTCGAACTCGCAAAGAAAAAAGGCACGTTGTAAGACCACCGAATATTAATGTAATTGAGCTACCAGAGACTACCCAACAAACACATCTACGTTGTAGCGATGTCTGTACAACGTCGCATTTTTTCAAAGGCAACGTCGCCGCTTACGTGCCCGCTACATTGTTACAACGTAGAAATGTAAGACGCGAGAGGGTTGTAGCAACGTTGTCCTGTGACATTCAGCTACCGTGAGACGACGTTCTTACTACATGTATTAATGTTTTTTCCTGGCAGTTTATCAATACTGCCTAGAATACAGGATAAGCAGTAATACTTTTCCAGTGTTGCTTAATATTAAGTATTGTTCATTTATTTTTCCATTTTAATTTAACAACTGCATGTGTAAACTTTGAAGTGTAAAAATGCCAGACAAATTATTATAATCAAACTTTTTTAATTAAACATTTTACAACATTTAATACATACAGTACACATCTAATTCTAAGCAAACAGTATAAAGTAAAGTTTTGATTTTAATATATATACAGTTGAAGTCAGAATTATTAGCCCCCCTTAGATTTCCCTAATGATCTTTTTAACAGAGCAAGGACTTTCACAGTATGTCTGATAATATTTTTTTTTCTTCTGGAGAAAGTCTTATTTGTTTAATTTGGCTAGAATAAAAGCAGTTTTTATTTTTTTTAAAAACAATTTTAAGGTCAAAATTATTAGCCCCCTTAAGCTATATGTTTTTTTCCGATAGTCTACAGAACAAACCATGTTATACAATAACTTGCCTAACTACCCTAACCTGCCTAGTTAGCCTAATTAACCTAGTTAAGCCTTTAAATGTCACTTTAAGCTGTTTAGAAGTGTCTTGAAAAATATCTAGTCAAATATTATTTACTGTCATCATGGCAAAGATAAAAAAAAATCAGTGATTAGAAATGAGTTATTAAACTATTTTGTTTAGAAAAGTGTTGAAAAAAATCTTCTCCCCATTAAACAGAAATTGGGGGAAAATAAACAGTGGGGCTTATAAGTCAGGGGGCTAATATTCTGACTTTGACTGTATATATTTATGTAAATCTAAATAAATATATAAATTTAAATTCAGACACTGGGCATTGAAGCTCTGGACTGAAAACAGCAGAATAGGGAGCGCAGCTGAAGACCAGGTGTAGTTGTTGGTACGGAGAAAGCAGTCAGAGGAAGAAACGAATCCAACAGATAAACTAGCTTCAGAGATGGATCCACAGCAGACATAAGTCAAAATAGGCAGTGAACAAGAGAGGACAGATCAGAGCTTGATACAACAGGACTACACAGGAAATGACTACTAACAAGTTAATATTGAAGCTTCAGACATTTAATGTAATTTAATTACAAATAAAATCTCCAGTGAATAATTATGTAGAGTATTTTTATGCTTTAATAATATATCATATACCAAAATTACATACATCTACATGAATTTATAGAGACAGGGAAAGCAGGTTTGAGTTAACGGAAGTCAAAGTTAGTCTCCGAATACTTACTTAAAATTATGAGAAAAGAAAGTAAAAGAGGTCCATTGAACCGTCCTGTAGTTGTGGCGTTGCTCGCTGTAAAATGGAATGTTAAACTTAGTGTCATTTCAATAACAGCTGCACAAAATAATAAAGTAATTTTTTTAAATATCAGCATGATCTATTTTCCACATTATGGACATACTGTACTGTGTTTTAGGTCACATAACTGCATTTAATATGGTAGCAAATATAGTAGAGCAGTATGCTCCTTACCTCATCTAAGTCTTCTTTCCATAGATCAGGAATTACAGCAACCCGGTGATCTGAGGTGAATTCAACAACTGAAATCATTCTGAAAGACAAGTTACATGAGTAATTTGAAAACAACAGCGCGTGGTTAAACAATAGTCTTTTATGCAACTTACACATAATTAAAATCCAGAAATGATCAATTCCTCAATGTGAAAAGCCTGTTGACCAAAGAAAAAAAGTGAATTTTAAATTCAAACATTCAAAGACCAATAAAAACAGCAATTTAGACTAGCAGATATTTTATTTATATCAATATTAACTATATATTAATATTAACACCCAAAGCTGACAATTCTGCCATTTAGCCTCATCCTTTACCTGTCCCAAACTTATTTAGCTTTTTTCTGTTAAACAATAAAGAAGATATATTCAATAAAGCTGGAAAACTGTAACTATTGACTTCCATAGTGTTTTTCGTATGAAAGCAAATGGTTACATGATTACAGATTATTTCATAAAAAGACTGTCTTTAGTGTTCAACAGAATAAAGAAACTTAAAGCTTTGGAATCACTTGAGGATAAATAATTTGTGAGTACATTTTCATTTTTGAGTAAACTGTCTCTTTAACAAGACACAAACTGTACAGAGGTGTTTTGTATTTAAAAGTCAGTTTGTGTGTTTTGTAAAAAGTGGTCGGCTGGGATCGTGATGACCTCCTTGAAGTATCCATAATTGCTGATCACCTATGGAGGACGAAACCTGCAAAAACAATAAATAAATAAATAAATAAATAAATAAATAAATAAATAAATAAAT
>CAIGQZ010001336.1:36313782-36358220 GCA_903798205.1 Danio tinwini
CACACACACACACACACACACACACACACACACACACACACACACACTGGCATGCACTGCAGCGTGCTTTAATCGCATACCCATATGAGAGCTGTCCTCGTCGGACTGTTCATCAAGGATCTCTCGCTGGATCTAATCTCACTATATTTGTTAAACGTGATATTTAATTCATCTTGTTGTCTATATCTAACTACATACTCCCTGATGTAACTGTTAATGTAACCGCGGACACCGATTCTGAACATTGACTGATTGCTTGCTTTTACTTTCTTTATTGTATAAACTTATTGTGCGTTATACATTTATAATGGTCATTATTAATTATTAAAGTTGATATTCATTGTAAGAGAGGGTATATGTTTCGTATTTTCAATGAAAATGAAAGGAGGCAGTATAGGCTCCGTTTTGTTATAAATATGCATGAAGATGACGGTCATATTATGAAGCCACCTGACGCCTCAACATTTCTGATGTCTGTTAATAATAATCTAATAATATCAAAATGAAAATAGGCAATTTCTCACATCATGTTTTCATTTTATTGTTAAGATAGTGAAACAGCGTAGCCAGAGTGATGTGAATGACTTTATAAAGTACACACTCGGGAGTTTGTTTTTCTTATCAATTTGCGAAGTCTGAACTTACAAGGAGAGGATGAAGACAGAACTGTGTGAAGGCTACTTAATATTGAGGGAAAAGCCCAATCAGAGAGGCGAATGTCTGCAGCCCCACCTCCGTTTTCAAATGTCTCCGTTTTTCCCCATCTACACTGACGGAGCAGCAGCGTTTTAGAATGAAAACAGCCACTCAAAAACTCCGGCGTAGTGTGGACGGATGGCGTAACCGTAGCAAAACGTATGCGTTTTAAAACTAAAACGTATTAGTGTAAACGGGGCCATAGACAGGACATCTTTGTCTTAAAGGTGCAGTATGTGAGTTTGAAACCCAGTGGTTGAACTAGGTATTGCACTCCTGGATCAAAATAAACGCAAGCCCGGGATGCCAGATTGAGTACAGGAGCGAGTGATTTAAACTGTGTTCTAAATAAAAGCAACAACACGCGATAGAGGGAGTATTTTCCATATTAAAAGGAGTTTTGGTTCTAACCAACACCTCGAATTGATATATTAGAAACAGCTTCTATTTCTCACAGCTGAACAAGTAAAACCTATGACAGTGATCACCTCAGGTAAACCTTGTGCGTTTGTTTCAGTGCTAAATGCTAACAATGTGAGTTTGAATAGATTCTAAACCTTACTGTTTCGTGAGTGAGTGCTTATTCTGTGCTTCTGAAAGGCTGTATTTACATTTCTGTCATGTTTCGGCTGGTGCAAACAGCCAAACTGCTCATCACTGCGTATCTCATCACAAAGCGTGTTGTTAGGACACGCGGTTACAATGTAACCTGCTCACGTTCGTAATATTTATGTCATTTGCTAATTAATAGCCTCATGTGGAACTGAATTTGTCTCATTTCGACGTCTGATACTGTCCATTTCGGTCACAGACGCATGCTTTTAGAGCCTTTCTGAATGAATGAATGAATGACTGAATAATTGAATGAAATACGCTGTTTTCCAACAAGGCAACCCGGAGTGCTGAAATATAATTGGCTAAACTGGCATTGTGCAGGTTAAATTTACCTAAACAAAAACAGCGTTCCGGCACGGAAAAAACTTTTTCAAAGCAGAATATCTGACTTCAGCATTGTTTTTCAGTTAAACAAGTGTTCACTTAAGTTGTTTCTTAAATATCTGCACACATATTATGGTATTTTTTATGCTTTAGAAGAGTCAAAAACTTACATACAGCACCTTTAATTCAGACTTGTGATAAAACTCGCAGACTGCACACTTCCAATAGGCTCCTGCAGACACAGACTTTTTGAAGACGCTGTATGACTGCAGATTAACCAGCACTTCTCAATAAAGAAATTCTGCTTGATTCGAGCCACCTGGACTGGGTTTTCTTTTCTCTTTCATCATTTATTTTTCCCAACAAAGCTTTTAAAATGTTGTTTATGAAGCGTTTAGTTAAGGCAATTTGTTGTAAAACTATATTTTAAAAACTGTATTATAAGGTACTGTATATTATACTGTATATTTAAAAAAATACCAAAAATTCCAAAATTCTAGCATTATTTACTGACCCTCTTGGTATTTCAAATCTGAATGACTTTCTTTGTTCCTTAGACACAAAAGAAGATATTTAGAAAAATGCAGATAACTGAACAGCAATGACACAGCAACAGCTATTCAATTTTGTTTTATGGATTTGAAAGGTTTATCAGTCAACACAAAAGATTACTTAAATTGCTTATGTGTGCATCTAGCATTGCCTATATTGACCTTTTACCCTCCGTCTATTCTATCTGCTAGGATGATTTATCACAGCTGCCAAGCACCCCATGTATTCTTGTAGTAGGTAAGGGTATGTGTGTTATTTGTTTTATTGCTTTTACACACAAACACGCACACACCTTTTGCATCTCTAACATGCACACTCTCACGCATATACACATGCACACACACTTTCTGCATCTCTAAGGGTCGGCATACACTAAACTGACAGTCAGTCAGCCGTTGGGCTTCGTCAGTCTGGCTAGTGTGTTTAGCGTGTTCCACACATTGGCTGTCCTTAGCGTTTTGGTCCAGACGCAAGCCAACATCAACACAGTTTGGTTTTGTCGGTGCTGGTTGTTTTGCATCGGCTTGGTGTGTACCGGACCCAACACACAACTAACTCACTTTTCTGTTTTTTCAGATGAAGGAACGAATCAAATATATGTTAATAGAGTCACAATAACAAGATCATCAGGCTGTTATCTAATTGTGGTCAGCTACTGTACATGTTTTGTTACTTATGTGCTAAATATTATGTAGCCTAAGTGAGCAGCCCTGACTCTGGAGTTTATATAAAGGTATGTTTTTAATTTTTAAAGTTTATTTCATTTTTACAAGACTAGTAAGGTGATACATGTTTGTTGTATTTACAACAGGAGCCTGCTGAGTAATTATCCAGAACGTGGGTCCAAAGCAGAAAAAGGGTACCAAGCACAAACATATACCACCTAAACTCCTTCGATTCCTGTCAGACCAGAAAGACTTTCAGAATCCTTGTAAGATTTAAAGGTAATTAAAAGCACACCGGTAACACTTTATAATAACTACACACTATCAATCATTTACAGCTTTAGTAAATAGTGAATTCATTATTTGCGGAGCATTAACTGTACGTTAATAGACCTTAGTAAGCAGTTTATAACTACAGCTACAAATGCTGTAATCCTGACTTATAAGCACACCTATAATGTGCTTAATGATTGTGTTTTCATATTTTGTTAATTATCATTTTTCATTACTAAATTTAATATTGCATCTTTTACAAACCAGTGATTTAAGAATAGTTGGTGTATTTTTTTCAGATCATTCAGAATGTGTAAGTAAATCATTAATAAACTATTCAAAGAAACATTTATTTATCTTATTATTCAGGCATATAGTAATAGTTGGGCAGCACAGTGGCTCAGTGGCTAGCACTGTTGCCTCACACCAAGAAGGTCGCTGATTCGAGTCCCAGTTAGCATTTCTGTGGAAGTTTGCATGTTCTCCCCATGTTGGCATGGGTTTCCTCCTGGTGCTCCGATTTCCCCCACAGTCCAAAGACATGCGCTATAGGGGAATTGATTAACTAAATTGGCCGTAGTGTATGAGTGTGTGTGTAAATGAGTGTATATGGGTGTTTCCAAGGCCGTACTCACACTATGCACAGTTGCCTTGAACTGGGCCAAAGCGCGCTTGTCCCCCATCCCATCTCCCCCGACAGCCCCCACTCACATTACATTCGGGCCTGGGCACGCTTACGTCATTAATGATGCACTGTTCAGTTTAGGAAGTGCTCTCGATCATACAGTGTAGATTTCTTTATATAGTTATATCGTTTTAGTCGTTTAATATGCGGTGACATGCAGTCAAATATTTCGCCTAACAGATCAGGCATTTTTGACGCTCATAAACAATCATAGTCCTCGTGCTGCAGAAATTAGGGGGTTTGAATTAGGAGTAAAGCTGCAGCTGTGGTGCAGTGAGGGCTTTGCATCTTTAATCTACGACAGTTTGCGTTTATTGAACAGTAAGAATGATTAATAAATCCATATGGAACAGTTCCATTAAAAGTCATGTCTCGTCTTTAGTTTCGAAGCCCAAGTGAACCGCGCTCTGGCACACAGGGAAACAGACCTGGACACGGTTTGGATAGCATAGTGTGAGTGCGCCCCAAAACTGGGTTGTGTCTGGAACCGCATCCGCCACGTAAAACATATGCCGGAATAGTTGGTGGTCCATTCAGCTGTGGCAACCCCTGAATTAGAAACTAAGGGCGCACTCACACTATGCTATCCGAACCGTGCCTAGGCCCGTTTCCCAGATTGTTTGAGGAGTGTGAGTGCTCTGAATTAGGCTCAGGCAAGGTTCAGTTGGCTGGCCCTGGCCCGGTTGGAAGAGGTGGGCCTGAGCGCGGTTCATTTGGGCTTGTAGTGTGAGTGCAAAGCACGCCTGAGCCTGAAACTGAAGACGAGACGTGACTTTTAAGAGACTGTTTGATATGGATTAATTAATCATTCGTACTGTTCAATTAACAAAAACTGTCTTGGATTATTAAAGGCACAAACCCCTCACTGCACCACAGCTGCACCTTCAGCAAACCTGCTAATTCCTGCAGCACGAGGACTTTATGATTGTTTATGAGCGTCAAAAGTGGCTGATCTGTTCAGTGAAATATTTGACTGCGTGTCACTGCATCTCAAACGACTAAAACGATATAACGATATAAAGAAATCTCCACTGTGCTGAGCGAGAGCGCTTTTTAAACTGAACAGCGTATCATTGATCATGCAAGCGTGCTCAGGCCTGAATGCAATGTGAGTGCGGGCCGTGGGGGGAGACGGGAGGGGGGACAAGCGTGCTTTGGCTCGGTTCAAGGCAACTGTACATAGTGCGAGTACTCAATAAGCTGAAGAAAAATGAATAAATAATTAGTAATAGTTAATTTGTATTTTAATAATTGCTTTAGTAACTTCAGTTTTGTGGCCTAAAGTGAGGATTGTTTATGCTTTGTAAATCCCTTATAAATGACAATTAAAGGCTCAGTTATATTCTGAACTGAAATTCACAATATTGTATTAAATGAAAAATAAATCTTATCTAAAATAAAGCAGTTTAAACATCGCTAAATAACACTGAAATGTAGCATCATAATATATCATTAAATGATTACATTGTTGTTGTTGTTTTATCCAGTTTTATGTTATATTTTGCACTCCTGTTAATCAGCAATGTTTAATATTTACAGTATATACATTTTTTTAGATAAGATTGTAAAGATTTATTGTTCATTTGATACTTTGCCTTTAACTGTCATTCATAAGGGATTTATAAAGCATACATAATCCTCACTTTAGATTGGGTCACAAAACTGGATGAGTTTGAGTTATCAAAGCATTTATTAACATACAAATTAACTATTACTATATGCCTGAATAATCAAATATATAAATGTTAATTTGAAAAGTTTATTAATCATTTACTTACGCATTCTGCATGATCAAAAAACACCAATTATTCCTAAATAACTGGTTTGTAAATAATGCAATATTTAATTTAGTAATGAAAAATCAATCATTTAAGTATGAAAACACAATCATTAAGCAAATTATAGATGTGCTTATAAGTCAAGAATACAGCGTTTGTAGCTGTATTTATAAACTGATTGCTAACATCTATTAATGTAGAGTTAATGCTTAAGAAATAATGAATTTGCTAATGCTTCATAAATGATTCATAGCGTGTAGTTATTATAAAGTGTTACCAGCACACTCATCTTACTGTTTCTCTCTTGCAACGTATATTGTCCTGAATATTGTCAAAAGTACCTACACTTTATTTGGAAATATCTTAAAGTGATTGTTCACCCAAAATTGAATAATTCATAATTTGCTCACTCTCTTGATATTTTAAACCTCTATGACTTTGCTTCCTCTGCAAAACACAAAATATCATATTTTGAAGAATGTTGGTACCAAACAGGGGTGCCAACCATTCACTTGCTTTGGTTATGAGTCAGTTAAATGCAAGCGAATGGGTGCTGCCACTGTTCTGTTACCATTATTTTTCAAAATATCTCCTATTGCGTTCTGTGGAAGTATGTCAGTCAGACAGGCTTGAAATGACAATAGAGTGAGGCAAGAAGATGATGATAAAACACTTTTTTGTGTAAACTATTGACATGCAAGGAATTACCCCAGTTGTAAGTGAAATGTCATTAGTGATGTTTTTTTGTTTGTTTTACAGCCTTTGAAGTTTCAGTTATGGAAAGGAGGAAGACCTAGTTGTATCCTCTGTTTCCTGCCATCTTGCAGTCAACCTGGTTTCTTAAAATGTAAGGAACTTGTAATATGCCCACTTGTCCTCAATTATCTTGAAGCTAACATTTAAAGGGCACCTAGGTTACCACTTTTTCCAGATTTAATATAAATCTTTTGTGTCTCCAGAATGTCTGTATAGTTTCAGCTCAAAACACCCATTAGATTTTTCATTATACCTTTTAGAAGTTTCTATTTTATAGCTTTAACCATCAGGGAGTGGTTTTTTGTACTGTGCCTTTAAGGCTAGTCCTTCACGCCCACAGTTCCCACGTGCCTGTCAGCGGGCCTTAATCTTCTCCCTCGGCTACGTCAGACATACAGACATAAAGGAAGCAGATCTCACGTAACGTTTGTAAGAAATACTACCAAAGTAAAAACTTTACCAAAGAGTATTTGATGCATTTGTTGTGAAGCTGTAACGTGGAGTCACACACAATGTTGTTACAAAGTTTACGTACATACAGATACACAGATACACACACAAACAGTGTGCGCGTCCTTTCTCGTTGATATGATTATACACGTTACTACAGAGACATGTTAATACACAGCTGTCAATAAATTCGCTTGGCGGAGGGACCGCACTCAAGTTGCAATCGGTCTCAAAACCGCTCCAATTGATCCACCGTTTTTATGTTGTTAAATTGAAAAAAAAAAGCTCTGGGTTACCCCAATATGACAGCATATACACTATACCTACACATATGTTTGTCCAAACAGCTTGAAAAGTTGATTTTTCACCATAGGTGCCCTTTAAAACTAATTTGCTCTGAAATTATTTGCCAAGACTTCTCACTGTGTGATTCACATGTTAATATGTATTATTATGTGTATAACTAGCTGTTTGGATTTCAAATGATTTGTATTCATTAAAGCATCTGTTTTAATTGCAAAGTTGTTATTTTACTAATCATGGTAAGTGCACAGTTAACAAACTATTTACTGCTTTTCTACACATAGATTTTTTGTTTTGTTTTACTATAGGTAAACCATAGTGTATTTTCTCATATGTATATATGTGTATCCTTACCATTTGCCATTTCTATGCTGCTTGAATAGCATTAAATTAGTAAAATAGTAAATTTTTTACAGTAGGTATACTATTAAAACAGAATATGTCCACTTTTTTTACTGTTGGTATACCCTTAAAAACACAAGAAATAACCGTTTTAATATAGAAAACCCTTAAATTAATATAAAATGTTTCATTTTTTTATGGTAGTTTAACCATCAAAAACTGATATTTTTAGGGTTTTTTTGTGGACACAATTAAGTTTTCAATTAACGGTAAACAATCTGTGTAATAAGCTGCCAGTGCATTTTCCCGTTTTTTTTACGGAATGATTTTTTAGAGTGTGGGTTGGGGTTGGTCAGTACATTTTCTTTTAATTTACAGACTTCTTGTCACATCCCTGGCTCATTCCTGCTGCTCCAATCACCAGTCTCCCTCACCATCTCGTTCCCTCAGCTTCAATCATCGCTCTCCTTCACCAGCCACCTCTCATCATACCCGTGCACACTCCCCTGAATTCTAAAGCTGGATTTATACTTTCGCATGGCGCCGCATTGCGCGCCTCCGCTGACTGCGCGCGCACGGACGAGGCATACTTGCCGCGTTCGCCGTTGTGATATTCTTTAAAACTACAGGGGGCAGTCAAAAGTAACTGACCGTAAAATCAGACAGATAAACAGAAGTAGAAAGTTTCCGGAACTACGTCATGTCATTAATATCATTCACGATTTTTTATCTAATTATTTGTATTGTTTTTATAAATTATCTTAATGATTATAAGGATCTTTATAGCCATTCAATATTTTTTTTAAATGAAATGTGATGCATCACTTGCTTTTGTTCATATCTCTGACATTTACCTATTCAAGTTTATTAAAATATTAATGACAACTGAACATGGGTTGCTCTACAAATGTATTCTTTATTATGTCAAGAATAAAAGCAAAAAAAAAAAAAACACTTACTAAAAAATAGATTTAGATTTTTAGATTTAGCCCGCTCCACAATTCACACATTACTGTCTGGCTAGTTTCTGTCCTATACTTATGCTAAAAGGGTAATGGTTCAACATTACTGACCATTATCACCAATAAAGCCTAGAAAAAGCATCAGAGTAAACCGAAAGGTTCAAATATTCCTTTCCAGTTTTCAAAGCAATAATTTGTTCATTTAGTTTTTTAACTATATTAAATTGTTTTAAATTCAAAATTGTAACTTATACATCAGTGTAAAACCTATTACTGGTGGACAAACATTCATATTTACAATCCCTCAGTTTTTTCCAAACCTTTTAACAAAAACTTTCCTCCTTTCCCACGGCTGTTGTTATTTCTAGACAATAATTATTGTTCATCAGGTTATCTGTATGATCACGGATCATAAAGATATGTGTACAGTCGTACTGTTTCAGACAAAATCTCTTCAAAGTGCTTCATATTCAACTCAAATCAAATGCGGCGCCGCGCGCACTGTTCGCTCAGGTCTCAAAAAATGCAGTGTGCACCGCCAGCCGAAATTATGTTGTGTCACTCAAAGTGAACTTCCGCTAACACCGCGATGACGTCACATTCGCCGCGCGCACTCAAGCGAACTAGCAGACGCGTTGAGTATAAACCAAGCACACCAGGTTCACTTCTTCTGTGGATGTTTCCCTTCTTCTATAGATGTTTCTCCTAAACCTGTGGATGCACAAGCTGTGATTAAGGGAGGTGACTTTATACTCTTGTGGTTGCATGGTCCTTGTTTACATTGTTAATTGGTTACAAGTCTGCTCTCCGTCTAAGAATATCACTTACCTGCTTATCTTATTGACCTTTCCATTGTTTTAAATAAATTGATGAAAAGAGGTCACCATCCTTGTCTTCATTGTGTGACTGTGACACTTCTATATATTTTTTTACATTATTTCAAACTATTAAAATGTCACTGTTAAACCGTAGAGCTGAATTTTCAACATCTAAATCAACAGAGCAGAGATCAAGATCCCATAACACAATTCACAGCCATAAATAAAGGCAGGGGCGTAGCAACTGGGGAGATGGGTGGGATATGTCCCCCTCACTTTTAGAGACAGACCATCTAAAACAGGTGATTAGTAATAAAATGAACATAAAATGTATGATCTCATTTAGCTGCTCATTCTGCTTTGAAAATGGGTTTAAGGATGATGGTGATGTCAGACAGGATTGGGTTTTTGTAACAAAATGTGTCATTATGGTGGACTTAGAAAATCATGGAAGTTAACTGAATAATTAAAGCAATTGCATTTCTGTAAAATGAAAAAAAAAATGGGTCCGTAAAATCAGGAAAAAACAATATTTTATTTAAGTAGACTTTGTTTATTAATTTGTAATTGCCTATTTTCGATAAATGTGTTATTAGATTATGATTTCATTATATCGTACAGATTTATTATATAATTTTTTCCCTCAGTTTTTCTCCGCCTGAAGGATGACGTTAGTTTGGTTTCATTTTCGCGGTCCAATTTCCAAAATCAGGTAAATAACGGGGCAAGCAATGAAGCAAAGGCCACAGTTGTGTCTGTGCAAAGGTTTGCGCTCTTGTGGTGATGGGTCAACTTCGCAGGTTACCTTTGAAGAACAAACTTGAACTGAGAGAACACAGAACACATATGAGAAATGAAATGCTGCGCGAGTTTCCTGTTGATCACATGACCTTCACATGAAAATAATTTCAACTTTAACAAAATTGTGATTTTGGTTTCCTTTTTAGTGAAAATTAGCAGCTTATGTCAGGTCTCGACACACACATACATACACACTTGTCAACGAGAATTTTATTATACTATTTTATACTATTTTAACAAACAGTTGTGGATGAAATACTGTATATGCAAAATTACAATTATACTCGACAAAAGAGCCCAGCAAGGTGTATTTAGAGTTCCAACAGTTAAAGCTTCACAATACATCTCTAAACACACCTTTGCTGGTCTCTTTCATTAAGTATAATTAATTAATGTAAAGTAAAGTTTTCATGTATAAAAACACAAGCAGGATTTAATATTAACCTATGAATAAACAGATGCTGTTTTTGATGTTTTTTGGCTTTCTTTCCCTCCAGAAAAATCACAGTAAGTGCTGAGCCCTATGACATGATGCTTAAACATGCACAAACCCATTATATTCAGCGGTTTACATGTGTTAATTCCCTCATAAAAAACATACGTGGCAAATTTCACAATATACACATTAAACTAACATAACATACATTTAAGTGAAGTTTCACAAACTAATTTCGAGAGGAGCACGTGATAGGATGGACTACAGCTGATCCCTGTCACTCATCACTAACTAGCCAATCAGATCATTTCAAATTTAATATAAATATTCAGCCTAAACTGCATTGTGCATTCCTCATCTTCGTTTTGGAAGATTGCTCTGCTCTGTATCGGCCAGCTACTGCTACCACCACCACCACCACCACCACCACCACCACCACAACAACAACAACAACAACAACAACAACAACTACTTAAAAATACATCTCCAACTATAACTCCGACAACAACAATTTTCTGAAAGAACACCTCTCAAGCCTCCTGCCTGTCCACAGATCCATAACATTCTACACCTGAAGTAATTTGACTGCAAGAGTGCAGGCAATCAAATCTGCAAAACATCAGTCCATGGCATATTCATACGTTGATAAACATCCACAGAACACATTGTTTTCACCCAAACTAGTCACAGGAGTGTATTCAGTAGTGATGTGCGGATTGATACTAAAATAAAAAAAATCTCCGATACCAGCTTTGTATGTTTCAGAATCGATTATCTTATCAAAATATCGATATTTCAATAATTTGGAGCGAATATGTATTGTATTGGAAACTGAAATACAGTGGAAAGTAACCACAATTACCCTAGTTTATCTGAATAATGTCAACTTTGTCGAAACTACTTGTTCTTCCACCTGCCAAGTCATGTGCATAATATGGCACTGTACAACTGCCACTCAGTCCGCTGGCACATGTTGTTCAGTCACGCTGTCATTGGATATGGATGACCGCAAGCGAAGTTATGTGTGGTGGAGCTTCTTCACTTCCATAAACTCAAACGATGTGGTGAGGTACTGTTGTTTTACCACAAACCTAATCGAACATCTACATATAAATCACAAGACAGAATATGACAACGTCATGACTAGGCGGTCAGAAGAGGAGGAAAGGAGAGGCACAGGTGCTGCTAGGGTGAGACAGACATCGCTTTCAGATTCCTTAGGTACAGCAGGCAGGCACTATCCAGGTACAGAGGGAGAATATGTGGCGATGATGTGGCTGTATTTTGGGGGGTTAGTTTTTTGTCACAATGATAAAACAACAAAAAAAAGAGGTTAAAAACACTTTCAGGGGAACCGGATTAATATGTCACTAAATGTAAAAGTGTGAATGTTTTTTTTTTAAAGATGTTCAGGCAGGCCTTTTAAGATATACATCCTTAGATGCTGTCAATAAATATGTAAGTTGGCTCTTTTTTTTGTATGATAATTCTTCATCAATAAACAAGAATAACCCGTAATATGTCTTGTATTCAGTATAAAGTGACACTTTTAAGTACACTACTTGTTACTTTAATTTTCCAAACAGTCATTTTTGGGCAGTTTCAGTATCGGATCGGTATCGCCGATACTCGCCTTCATTTTACTTGATATCGGATCGGATAGGAAACCAGTGGTATCGCACATCACTAGTATTCAGCGGAGTAACATCTTTCACACATAACACTAGCGATATTTGGTAAACAAAATGGCCGCCAACCTTTTGCACTTTTGACTGACACTCCATTCAGCCAATAGCTGAAAGGAGAAGTGTCACCATCCAATCCATCATAAGCTCCTAAAACTTGAGATGGTCCCGCCCTCTCTCTTGACAGATTATGAACAGACTCTGTTGCAAAAGGCTTGAATGAATGGGGTGAATCAACTGGGCCAGATATGCTTGTGATTTTAATCCTGTCAAGATTCCAAACTTAATGTTATTTAATCATGGAGTAAAGTAAAGCCCATAACAAACATTCTATTCACATAGTTTCTGTGGTGACATCGTCTTTTAAGTTCAGTATGATGGTTTGATGTTGGCAGTTGTTATATTTTAAAGTATATTATTAAAAAAATTATAATAATAAAAAATAAAAATAATAATAATAAATAAATAAATAAAATTAAATTCAACACATCGAGCACAGAAGTCCAATAGTAATATGCCACAGTGTCTCAAGTTCATACACAAAGTGTCATATGTAAGTTTACAATGACAAGTCGGTTGGATGTGAATACGGCAAAGAAACAAACTTCCAGCTTGACTGCTAAGAATTGGAGAAGGACATTTCTGACAAATGGAGTAAAGTTTCATATACTGACTCAGCGTTAGATACATTTGCATTTTAAACAAATTTCTATATCACTAAGGGGTTTAAAACTCCACTATCACTTCAGGTGCTCCATCTTCAAAAGGCACTTCCAGGACCACCAGACAAGCCACGCTATCCTCAGCTCTCCATTCATCTGCCATCCTGTGGGGAGACAAATGCCCACCTCTACCATCATTGCACATTGCACAATGAAGCTATCGTACCACTCATTAACAAAGGCGCTTCCATTCACAGTTGCCTATGCCCTTATTAAGATGCCCAGCATGGATATCAGCTAAAACAATTCATTATGTCTGCTGTACATGTACCATGTTGTTAAAAAAATTTAAAAAATTAAAAGTAAATAAATAAAATATATATAATTAATCAGAATTATTCAACCCCCTGATTTATTAGCCCCCCTGTTTATTTTTTTCCCTCAATTTCTGTTTAACAGAGAGAAGATTTTTTCAACACATTTCTAAACATAATAGTTTTAATAACTCATCTCTAATAATTTATTTATTTTATCTTTGACATGATGACAGTAAATAATATTTGACTAGATATTTTTCAAGACACTTCTATACAGCTTAAAGTGACATTTAAAGGCTTAACTAGGTTAATTAGGTTAACTAGGCAGGTTAGGGTAATTAGGCAAGTTATTGTATAATGACTGTTTGTTCTGTAGACTATGGAAAAAATTAAAAGCTTAAAGGGGTTAATAATTTTGACCTTAAAATGGGTTTTAAAATTAAAAACTGCTTTTATTCTAGCCAAAATAAAACAAATAAGACTTTCTCCAGAAGAAAAAAATATTATCAGACATACTGTGAAAATTTCCTAGTTCTGTTAAACATCATTTGGCAAATATTTAAAAAAGAAAAAAATCAAAGGGGGTTCAATGATTCTGATTGCAACTGTATATATATATATATATATATATAATTTCTGATTCTCTCGTTTCAGCCGTTACAGAGATCATGGCAAGCAGTTCCAGAAGCTGACCCTTATCCAACCTATTAAACCTATCAAACTCTACATACATTCTAAAGCTACTGCAGAATCCGAAACTGTCAATCATCTTATTAAAAAAGAGATCAACAACCCTTTATAATTGGACCATTCTCCGCCGCACCCTTCAAGATGTCATGCGCAGACCAACATCCGCATCCAGTGCCTCCTTATTCAGAGATGATATTCCCATAGACCACCTAATGCATCACCTGCACCAAACATCCATTTCCCACCTTTTAAATGCAGTAGCTCCCAAAACTTTACAAACATATTTTACAGCAGGTAATGCATTTAAACATTTCCATTCCCTTCACAACACATCCAAATTTTTCCTTGCTCACAATCACTTCATTTATCACATATATCCTTTCATACAAAACATACAAGCCAACTCCAAGCTATTTAAGCGGCATTCAATTCTTTCACAAGTTAATACATGGCTCTACATCAGATTCCATAGCGAATTCGCAAATCAGCCTTCTTATCAAAGGCATCCAAAAAGCCCACCCCTCCCTCCTAGGCTCTAGGCTGCCCATCACACACCATATACTGTCCAAATGCATTTCCACCCTCCGTAAAGGCTATTTATTCACACACACAGATCGTACCCTAGATGCCATGTTCATACTTTCTTTTTTCGGATTCCTTAGATGTACCGAAATTTCCATAACTTCAAAATTCGAGCCCAGCATCCATCACACTATATCAGATCTAGCTTTGATTGATGGGGAAACAATATCCTTCCTCATTAAACAAAGCAAAACAGATCAATCCTGCAAAGGACACCTCATTTACATTTTTGACATCCCCTCTTCTACACTCCCATTCCAAACACTCCTAGCATACATGCATTACAGGAAAATCCTCAGTCCCATCCCCTCATCCTTCCTCTTTGTAGATGACTCATCCCACCCAGTAACACGCTTTTGGTTTCAAAAACACCTAAAAGCAGTCCTTCGCCTTTCAGGCTTTTCATCAGAATCTTACTCCAGCCACTCATTTAGAATTGGAGCCGCCACCACTGCAGCACATAAAGGACTATCACAACAGCATATGCAGACTTTGGGATGGTGGTCGTCGGATGCCTTCAAGTCATACATTCGCCTCAGCCAGAATCATCTCAAAGAATCCCAGGAGACCCTTTCCAGAAGGAGTAAAAACATTTATACAAAAAATAAATATACAGGGCTTGACATTAACTTTGTTGATCACCAGTCAGTGTGGCCAGTAATTTTGCAACATTACTAGCCACTCGCCATTTTCACTAGCCACAATTTTGTTGTTGGGAAAATATATTTTATATTCAGAAATTTGACTTTGACATGCTAAAATTACATGATTTAGATTTTATGGAATGTCCACATGCCTCCTAATTCATTTTACTTTTTGTGTATGTTGTGTATGAGCTTGCTCAGTGAGCATGAGCACATGGGTCATGGTTTCATAATGTTGTATTACAATTAGTTTTTATTTCACATGGCTTTTCAGAGCTCAAAGTATTTACCAAATCTATCTCTAACCACACTAAAAATAAATAAATAAATAATTATTTCTTAACCACAAAATTTTAATAATGTGTCAAAACAAGCAAAATATAGCTGTATACTATACATTTTATTTAACAAAACATTTCTTAAAAAAAACAAAAACAGGTAAGACCAGTTAACTACACATAAATGCGAAGTTAATATCCTATATCCTGTTTAAATAAGGGTTAAAGTGAAACGCTTACAAAAAGACCAATCTGAAGCTCTTGAAAGCAGCAGGACTGTGGGTGCATGAACTTTTTGTCTAGTCTATTTGAAAGAGAACCGATTACATCAGTTGCGTTTCCAGGCATGATTGTTTCAAGCAAGGAAGCGGGAGCGTGCACATGTTTTAAACAGTCGCGTGCATCACATCAGCTGTTGGCGCGAGTGATTATCCTCTCATTCGGTAATCAACTGGCTTTCTTTTGCCCACACGAACACGACTATATTTGTCAGTCATGCTGCTTCTCGATTCTAAGAATATTGGGCCATCCTTATTGTCGAATCCTGCTTTTAAGAAAACTACAATTTAAAAATTATTTCCAACCAGCCAAAGTGGCTATGGGGAGGTGTCTGTCTAACCCGCCAGAGCTGAAATCTACCCGCATTTGGCGGGCATTAATGTAAAGCCCTGTATATATATATATAATACCAACTAATATAAAAATTACCATTAAAAAAACAAAAAACAACTCCCCTTCTTTAGGGGGTTCGGTGCCTGCGCTAGCAGCATAAACAACAAAACCATCCACATTCTGCGTTTCAATAAAAGGCCATAAAGCAAATTAAAAAATAAAACCCCTTTTACACCGCACATGCAATGTTTTTGTTTCAGCGCCAATGTTAACAGAGCTTTCACATTGTTACACCGTGACCGCACCTGCACGCAGAAGCACAGAATGATGTAGCCAGGCTACATAATTTGCAATAAAAAGACTTGCAGATGAAGTGGCATTGGAGGAAATTGCAGCGGCCAGAAGAAAAGTATAAGTACAAACGATTTAAAGTAGATAGATAGATCTGCGCGCTGCATGCTCTGTACACGCCGCACAGTCAACCGCTTCTGCTTTATTGGAGCGTAAGTGTGCAAATGATTGTTTCTCTCTCTTTCACTCTTTCAGTAGACACTATGAAAACTACTAAATAAAACATATAACATTCAAAATATGCATTTCCTTTTCATTGTTTCAATCAAAATGTCCGCTGGTATGCATATGAACATGTGCGACAACTCTGAATCCAGTAACATCAGTTTTAACACACAACATCATTCATGTAAACTGACATAATACAACAATATACACAAAATTTAACAGAATTAAATATAAATTACCGTGTGCGCCCTCTTAGACCATGCAGATTAATTAACTCTTTCTCAAGCTCTGTATCATTAGCTTCTCTCTGCCACCATGTCAGTTTGACCCATAATTCAATGGTCCTGCACTTCACGTAACTCAAAACATGTGATCTGTTATGCTCCAATAGCAACTCTTTCTTTTAAAAACCCATAACTTCCAACAATTTCAAGGGTGCACATTCTCTGCTTTGCATTATTTTGCATATTATGAATTAATAACAGAAATAATATACAAATTATAACAAACTAATTTGAGTTTATAACAAAACACAAATATACACAACTTTGTGAAAAACTTGTCCTTGACATTTACACCTACCAAATTACTGTAAGTTATGATGAACTTTTACGTAAATGTTTAAATAAATTGTGGAATGTCACAATCTAAACATAAGAACCATATCTCTCTCGCCTTTTGGTTCAAGACTAGTTAAACTTGTGACACTTAAAACTCAAGATTAGATGTTACTTCAGATTTACCTTTTCTCTACAAGTACTACTAGTTTATGAATGGGACGTTCAAAAATTGATGGATTGGTCAGTCGTTGACCCTTTTTCCCTAACTTTTTATTTTTCTATTCAAATTTTGGCTTTTCGCACTAGTTCGTCTTCATCTGCACAAACATCAATGACTCTTCCAAGTCTCCATTCATTTCGGGAAAGCTCTTCCTCTTTGACAATGGCAACATCTCCAATCTTTATGTTTTGTCTTGTCTGAGGGTGATGTTTGCTGTGTCAGATATTGTACTCTTCGCCACCTTTTCCTTGCATAAAGGGCTTCTGACACATATTTCCAAGGTGGAGGCAAAGGGACAAAGGATTTCATGGTGAGTAAATGGTTTGGGTTAAGCGGCTTTAGCCCCTTGGAATCACTGATGGTATCTGTGGTGAGTGGGCGGCTATTTATGATTGACATGGCTTCATAAAAGAAAGTTTTCAAAGAAGCATCGTCCAGTCTACCTGCACTCTGGAGAAGAACAGCGTTTAGAACACTTCTAATCATCCTGATCGGCCTTTCCCAAACCCCTCCCATATGACTGGCATCAGGTACATTCAAAATAAAGTCACATTGCTTTTCAATCTCTCTTCATCCAATTCTTTCAAAGCCTTTGTCAGCTTGTGTTTTGTTCCAACAAAATTTGTCCCTTGATGCGATCTGATTTCTCTTACAGCTCCATGAATTGCTATGAAGCATCGCAAGGCATTTATAAAGGCATCTGTGGTGAGATCTTCCAGCATCTCTATGTGGATTGCTCTTGAAGAGAAACAGGTGAATATGAGACTGTACCTCTTAAGCTCTTTCCGTCCCTGCTTACAGAGAAACGGGCCAAAGCAATCCATCCCACTGTATGAGAATGGTGGAGAAGGGTCAACACAGTTAACAGGAAGATCTACCATTATCTGTGTCTCTGTTGGCCTGCGAGCTCTTCTGCATATAATGTACTGTTTAATGTGGTTCGCCACAACTTAGCTGACACTGACAACCCAGTAACCATTTGCTCTCAGTTCATTAAGGGTCTGTCCTCTGAGTCTTTTCATGACAGTAATTGACTCTGAGACGGATGACCATGCTATCTCTTGGAAGGACTGCTGGGTGTTTAGAATCAAGAGGTAAGGTAGCTTTCTTCAATCGCCCTCCCACCCTAAGAACACCATCTTGCAGCACTGGGTCAAGTTGGAACAAAGGATGACTATGTGGCAATTTATAATGCTTCAGTATTTGCATTTCATTTTTGAAGGCATCTCTTTGTGCCAATTTTATGAGCATTTATGGGTTTAGCTGTCCTGTCTCTAGCTAGTTGCTGGATACGAGCAACAACTTTCATTGTAGTGTGCCATTTCGAAAATCGACTAAACCTCTCTAGATAGCGATCATTTTCATTTGCTATATCTGTTTGTAGCACTTGCGTTGTCCTGATTTCGGGATCACCAACGTGTGTTTGTGGTGACAATTTCTCTTTCCCAGAGAAATGCAGAATCAGCTCTGACACCTTGAGGCCCCTGGAAGCATGATCTGCAGGATTTTGTTCAATGTTTATGTAGTGCCATTGAGCAGGATTAGTCATCTCTCTAATTCTTTGGACTTGATTCGCTATGAAAACATGAAATCTATGGGCTTCATTGTTAAATGTAGCCTAAGACTACCTTTGACTCGGTCCAGAAATATTCTTGGTAAATTTTGAGCTCCAGCTCCTCCTTCAACATACTACTGACTGCTGAAGAGATCACCGCAGCTGTTAACTTAAGCCTGGGTATGGTCACCATTTTGGTGGGTGCGACCCTTGCTTTGCCAATGACAAAGGAACAGTGCACTTTATCTTCACTCAGCATTCGGATATATGAGCACTGACCATAGCCATGGCTACTCGCATCTAAAAAGTGATAGAGTTCGATCCTCTGAACTGTTCCTAGATGTTCAGGAGCAAAACATCTTGCAATCTGGAGATTGTGCAGGTTGTTCAATTCATTTAGCCAGCTATTCCATTGTGGCATTAACTCTTTGGGAACTGGGTTATCCCATTCAATGTCCTTTTGACACATTTCCTGTAGTACTTTCTTTCCTAATAAAAGGAAAGGAGCCAGGAAGCCTAACGGATCAAACACTGATGCAACGGTTGAGAGGATTCCTCACCTTGTTGCTGGTTTCTCATCCAGTGCTACTTTGAATGAGAATGTGTCATTAACTACACTCCACTTTACTCCCAACACAGTCTGAACTGGGAGTTAATTCGAAATAAGCTCCACTTCCTGAGCTCCGCTGGCTTGTTCACTGACAGGGATAGACTGCATTATCTTTTTGTTGTTTGAAATAAACTTGTGCAGATGCAATTTTTCCTTTACACACATATTTCGGGCTTCTTCTACCAGTTTTATAGCTGTTTTATATGTCAACATTTTCCACACTAATGAGCCCATCATCAACAAAGTAATTACTTTTGATGAAACTGCCTGCTGCAAAATACTCTCTTTAATTTTTCCATGCAAGATACTTCATTTCATAATTTGCCCAGCCATGAGAGGATGCTGCTCCAAAAAGGTGGGCTTTCATGCGATACTCCTTTGGCTCTGATCTTGTATTGCCATTTTTCCACCACAGGAACCTTAAGTAATCTCGGTCCTCCTGGCTTACATGGAACCTATAAAACATCTTTTTCACATCACAAATAATTGTGATTGCATACTTGCGTAACCTGCAGAGTACTCCTGTTAATAGGGGTGTGACGAGACACCTACTCCATGAGACGAGACAAGACACGAGATTGGGTTCACGAGAACGAGACGAGATTTTTACACTATTTTAAAGAAATCCTTAATGATGATTATCAATGGAATAATCTTAGAATTTAAATATTTTGCTAATATATGAATGGAAAATAGATTTTTATTTAAAAAAACAATATGCACACAAAATGCAAAACAATTTAGATGTTTTTTTAATTAACTTTTAATGAATTTACTTCCATTTTTATGTATACAATTCCGATAATTATTCCCATAATTATATGTATGCAATAGTTTTACATTTGTTTTAATTGAATTCTATGCAATAAACATGCAAACACTGCAAAATATTTGTTAATATTTAAATAGAAAATAGCAAACTCTACTGACAGGCTTTTCTCCTATAGCATTTCAGAGTATTTACATTGCAGACGTTAATGGTCAATTCGGATTTTCTGACAGTGTCCGATTTTTTTGATGACCTGCTTACATTTATCATCTTTTACATGTGACTCGTACACGATTGACTGCAATTACACAGCACACGGCAAAAGGCGCAATGACCAGAAAAAAATGTGGGCGCTGACTAACAGCTAATAATAAAGAGCTCTTTTTTTTCTCCATTCCTGCATTCCTGTGCTACATCACACATATAAAAGCTTTTTTAGTCCCTGTGTGGAATTTGGTCACTTGAACCAGGAAAAGAAAACATCCTCTTTTCACGTACAGCATAAACGTGTTTGGTAATGATGAAGGCGGGTGTGTTGAGTCTCCAGCAGTTCAGTATGTGTGTGCGCGCTTAGAGATGTGTGTAGGTGCAGAGAATATTGTGTCAAACAGCTGTGTGGACTGTCCTATCGCAAAATGCGGCTAAAAGTCCTACATGATGGTAGCCTAATAGTTTGATTGCGGTGTTTCGCAATCATTCCCCACATCATTCTTCAAAACGGTGTTTAACTGTCTAGAAATGGATCTCTTAAAAGTGGTAAATGCTTCACTTCTCTCAGGGATTTTTCCAAACTCACCTAAAACTGCAGTTGTTAAACCCCTCTTGAAAAAGAGCAACCTGGATAACACACTTTTGAGCAATTACAGGCCAATCTCAAATCTCCCTTTCATTGGAAAAATCATTGAAAAAGTTGTTTTTATCCAGGTTAACACGTTCTTAAACTCCAAGGGGTGTTTAGACAATTTTCAATCTGGTTTCAGACCACATCACAGTACAGAGAGCGCTCTTATAAAGATAATCAATGATATCCGCCTAAATACAGATTCAGGCAAACTAACAGTGCTGGTATTGCTCGAACTAAGTGCTGCATTTGACACTGTCGATTACAGCATACTTCTGGATAGGCTGGAAAACTGGGTTGGGCTGTCTGGGACGGTCCTCAAATGGTTCAGATCTTATCTTGAAGGGAGAGGTTACTATGTCAGTATAGGTGACCATAGGTCGAGGTGGACACCCATGACATGTGGAGTCCCACAAGGCTCAATTCTGGCACCTCTCCTGTTCAACCTTTATATGCTCCCTCTGAGCCAAATAATGAGAAAGAACCAAATCTCCTACCACAGCTATGCTGATAATACTCAGATCTACTTAGCCTTACTGCCTAATGACTACAGCCCAGTTGAAACCCACTGCCAATGCATTGATGAAATGAACAATTGGATGTGCCAAAACTTTCTTCAGTTAAACAAAGAGAAAACTGAAGTCATTGCGTTTGGGAGCAGAGATGAGGTTCTCAAGGTGAATGCGTACCTTGGCACTAAGGGTCAAACAACAAAAAATAAGGTCAAGAATCTTGGTGTGACTCTGGAGTCAGATCTGAGTTTCAATAGTCATGTCAAAGCAGTTAGTAAATCAGCATACTATCATCTCAAAAACATTGCAAGAATCAGATGCTTTGTTTCCAGTGAAGATTTAGAGAAACTTGTTCATGCTTTTATCAGCAGCAGCGTGGATTACTGTAACGGCCTCCTCACCGGCCTTCCCAAAAAGACAGTCCGACAGTTGCAGCTCATCCAGAATGCTGCGGCCAGGATTCTGACTAGAACCAGGAAATCAGAGCACATCACACCTGTCCTCAGGTCCATATACTGGCTCCCAGTTACATTCAGAATAGATTTTAAAGTATTATTACTTGTCTATAAATCACTAAATGGCCTAGGACCTCAATACATTACAGATATGCTCACTGAATACAAACCTAACAGATCACTCCGATCTCTAGGATCATATAAACTAGAAATTCCAAGAGTTCAGTCAAAGCAGGGTAAATCGGCTTTCAGCTACTATGCCCCTCGCTGCTGGAATCAGCTTCCAGAAATGATCAGATGTGCTCCAACATTAGACACATTCAAATCCAGACTGAAAACACATCTGTTAAGCTGTGCCTTTACTGAATGAGCACTGTGCTACGTCCGACAGATCACACTATTGTTCTTTTCTTTTTATTCTTTTATAACCCATTTAACACACTTTTATATGTTTTTAATCATTCTTATTATTTGCTTTTTTATCTTCTAACACTTGTCTTTTTATTCTTGTTTATGTAAAGCACTCTGAATTGCCACTGTGTATGAAATGTGCTATATAAATAAACTTGCCTTGCCTTGCCTTGCCTTTACATATATGTACTGCACTTCAATAATGATTTTCAGCACATCTAAAGTGACTTTCCATCGCGTGGTAATGTCCATGGTTAATTTGAGTGCCTATAATTGCAGCCTCTGCTTAGACATGAATAACGCAGCAGCCCTTTGGTTGGTGAGAAAAAAAAACAGTTACGTCACACCCACCCGCCCAACAGAGTGGCATGTGCAACACAGAGGCCAGCCTTACCAGGTGTGTGCAAAGCACTTGATTTGCAGTTTAAATTTAATCCTGCTTCCAATCTTCAATGCTAAATTTACCCTCACGCTCCATCATGATAACATCTACTCACGAGTCACGAGACAACTTTTTACCTCGACGAGAAATCTCGTCATGATTTAATCTTGCAAGATCTCGTCCAACGAGATCTTGTCACACCCTTACCTGTTAACCCATTAGTGAGATCTGGTCCCATTAGCAAGTGATCACTCAATGCGGTGCCACCATATTTGGTGGAGCAGTCGAACATAACTCTGATCTTTTCTGATTTTCTTGGGTGATATACCCCCTGGTGAGGAATATACCAGATGTTTCCTGCCTTTGGTTGGTGCTCGGCTCTCTCTGCATCACTGTCCTTGATGACACCTTCCATGAATTTAACAAAATAATCCTTGAACTTGGTGTCTTTCTCGAATCTTCCTTTCAGATGCTTCAGTTGCACTGTGAGTCATAACTCACTCTGAGTTATGATTAATTTTCTCATTTAGAAGTTTGTGACTTGCATACCCATAACTCTGAGCCCACAAACTCTTTCACTTTGAACAACAGAATCCTTTCCCATCATTATGGTAAGTTTTAACTTTACTGGCTCTGAAATTGCCCCATCCTCTCACATAACTCTTGATCTACGAAAGTGTTGCTGCTCTGCATATCCAAATAAGTGTAAACTAAGGTCGCTCTATCAGGAGTGGAAGTTGACAAAATCTATACAGGTACTATCATTGATGTACTCCCACCATCACCACTGTCCACGCAACAGGAAAGAGAAGATGTGTTTTGTTCTGCTTGCGTAGTGTGCAAAACTGTTACTGCTGAGGAAGGGCGATCTTCACGAAGTAGTGTTGGATGATGTTTTTTGCATATACTACAAGTAGCTTTGTTCTTGCAGTTCTTTGAATTGTGTCCTCTCCGAAGACATCCAAAACATAGGTTATTTTCCAATATGAACTTTCTCTTGTCCTCCACAGACTTACTGGTGAACGTTTGGCATTTGTGAATGGAGTGACTTTCTCCACAACACCTGCAAGTGACTGGGTATGAACATAAAGGCGCAATGGTGACTTTATTGAATCTGTTTGCATCAACTGAGTTGCTTACTCCAACACTGTATGATTTTGACACACGCTTGACTTCTCTAGATGTTTTTTTTCAGAGAGCTTCAGTGCGTTAAAGGATGTTACAGAGTTGCATGCTATTTTTTTCCTGTGCCATGAATTCAGGGGATATTCCTTCAATTGTTTTAGCTGCATTGTCACATGCCGATTTCAACGAGATGTCAGCCAATCAGGGAGTTTTTGTAGCATTTTTCGATTTTCTTCACAGTCATTCAACACCTGTAATCCTTTGATGTGTGGCATGGCATTGCTGCATGCTGTCAGAACATCACTGAATTGTCTCAATTTAACAGACTCTCTTGAACCAATCTTGGGCCAGTTATTCAGTTTTTCTCTGAACGCACACTGGATCATAAATGGATGGCCATATCGAGAATTCAGAGCTTCCCATGCTTGATCATAGGCTTCATCGTCCTTACTATAGAAACTTCCTTCCAATACAGATTGTGCTTCACCACTGACATATTTTTGAAGGTAGAACAATTTATCTGCTGGATTTGTGCATCGCTGTTGTATTAATGCCTTGAAACTTTTTCTCCACTCTAAGAACTTGAGTGGATCCCCTGAGAATACCGAGGGCTCAGGTGCAGGAAGTCTGCTGAGAACCATTGTGTTATGCAAGGCTTGTACTACTGATGTACCATTAGTATAGCTTGTTTGTTTCTTATTATCTGTTTTTTCTAGGTGAACGGCAATCATGCCGCCCTCAATCCGAAAGTAAAATAGAAACTTACCGGTTTGCGGATGAAAGTGAGGACCGGGAGGGGGTGGGTGTCGCAGATGAAAGTGAGGACCGGGGGGTTCTCGCTCACAATTCAGCCGCCTAGGTCGCCTCTATGGACTCGCTGAGTGTAAAGCTGGATTTATACTTTCGCCTGGTGCCGCATCGCGCGCCTCCACTGACTGCTCGCGCACCTCGTGACAATGAGCTAGCGCGCTTGCACTGAGCCAGCTGTGGTAGCTCATCAACAGAGCCGCGACTTCAACAAACAACAAATCTATCAGCACAATTCAGCACGGTTGTCTAACAGTTTAGAACGGTTTGGCATGATAGTGGAAAAGCTGCTTTAATATTTTTGTTTTAAAAAATTGCGATACCTTGATTTTATAAAAAATTAAATCGTCTTAAAACGAAAATTCGAATTAATCGAAAAAATCGAAAAAAATCACCCAGCCCTAAAGCATACACAGTTTTTACTTGAGTTACCATTCCTTCTACACTATCCATCAAGTCACTTAAGTCTTGGTCAGAGCACTCACCTTTAAGTTTGGTATGTGTAGCTTTAACTTGTTCTTTCCAGCTTTCGTACAATTGATAAATTTACTCTCATTTTGAGAAACTTCATGCTGCTTCAGCTCCAGTATTTTTAAAGTTAACTTTTCTCACGTGAGGATTTCCTGGGTTCATCTTTTCTTGAAATGGCAGCAGTGAGTTCTATCATTGCTGTTTGAAGTAATTGTATCTTATGATGAATATCACCTATGAGTGACTCTAATCTTTCCTTTTCAGCATTATTTGTTTGAGATTGTAATTGTTAGTTTAACCTATTTAACTCTGCTTGAATTATCTCAATTTGCTCACTTGACCACATTGGGATTTTTCTCCATGGACTGACATTATTATAATATTATAGCATAACACTTTAGTACATGGTTACTTAACTGTGTTTTTTTTAACTGAATTTACTTAAATATCAAATCAAAAATAACCTTAGACATATTCACAACAATGTCACTGATAAAGCATAAACCACAGTTAAGTGTTACTCTCTTTTTTTCAAATATCAATAGAAATGTAAAGACAGCACAGTCATATCTTTACAATGTAATAAACACTATACTCTAAAGCTTGTGGAAAGGATACTTGCAAGGCTGTAGTTTACTTGGATGAATGTCGCCCTCTTGAGGTTAGTTCGCGGTACTTTCTCAGCTAAAGCCTAGTTCACACTACAGGATTTATACATCGGCAGATCGCTGTGCAGTTCACATTACATAACTTGATTTTGTGTCTTAATCACTGTGTTCACACTACGCGACACTACATAAATGATCCAGAAGTGGGGGGTCACACACTACATGATCTAACAACAACTCGTTCGCCAACAGTTCAGTCAAGCTACCAAACCACAGACAATGAAATTTTGAGGGAGTCATCAGAATAAGCTGAACACCATTGGCTGCTTGTGTGCTGATTACATCACTGACAGCATTTCAAGCTTTCAACGGAGCATTTAAAAACATCATCAGTCAGCTCAGCGTTAATAAGATGGACGACATGGATGGCATGAAAGTGTGAGTACCGATTTTCTATTACGTTTTATTATAAACTGTTAACGCATGTGTTTATTTTGTACTGTTACTGTTTTATACTGTGTAACGTTTATGCAGAAATGCCCGATTAGCCCGACCGATTATCCAACTTTCAAGGGTCTGCAGTAATAATAAGTATGAGGTTTACACAGCTAAAATGAGAGCTGCTAATTATGAATTAATGTTCTAGAATTCGTTCTAGTTTAATTAAATATTACGATGTTCTTCATTTGTGGCCATGGTTTAATGTTGATTTAATGGCTTGTTGACTAAACGTGCACATTAATTAAACAATGATAAAAGCACGTTGATGTTGGAAATGTTTCAGATTTACCTATATTTTATTAGTGTGAAAACTTCCTCTACTCATTGTTTCATCACATTAGCACATTAAAAACTGTGACTGACTGCCTGTTTGCCCCACAACATGTGTTATTAGTCTATTTTTGTCATCGTTTAGTGATGAATGAGATGTTTTGCTGTTTTTATAGTTAGGCTTATTCTACAGGCCTTAAACAAATAGATTCTCATTGTTTATCACTGTATATAAATGTCTATCAGGTAGGCCTATTTTACCTGGCCACTATGAAGTGATGGCCAATATGATTGGATTTGCTTAGGCTTATTGTAGAAAAGAAAACAAACTATAGGAATATTTTCATTGAGATGATCTCAAACTATTGGGTAACACTTTATAATAACTGCATACTATAAATAATTATTAAGCATTAACAAATTGTTAATTTATTATTTTATTATTTGTTTAGCATTTACTCTACATTAATAGACATTGATAAGCAGATAAGCAGACATTAATAAGTTTGTATTTGGATGATGCAGAGCAGGTTGCTACAGGTTAGAATATGATTTAAATTGTAACATTTGTACAATGCTAAGATAACCTTTTTATTACTGATATTTATGTTAACCCAACATTGTTTGTTCTCTGTTTCAGTGAAGTAGAATAATTTAACAGACAGATAGACAACCAATTGAGGAAAGAAGGGAGACTATTCAATTGGTGGGTATTGTAACTATATACTTAAAAATACTTATATTACTTATATACTTTGATTCTTCCAACAGTGCATAAGTTTAAACCAGAAATATTTATTACAGTTAAACACGGTAAAGCAATTTATTTATTTAATAATTGCACAACAGCGTCACAGTGGTGCAGTGGGTAGCACGATCACCTCACAGCAAGAAGGTTGCTGGTTGGAACCTCAGCTGGGTTAGTTGGCGTTTCTGTGTGGAGTTTGCATGTTCTCCCCGTGTTGGCGTGGGTTTCCTCCAGGTACTCCAGTTTCCCCCACAAGTCCAAAAACATGCTCACTCAGAAATGAAGGTGCACGAGCTGTCACTGGGGTGGTACCTTTTCAAAAGATCCATATTGGTACCTCAAAAGTATATATTAGTACCTAAAAATTTTAAAAGGGACATATTTGTACTTTTTAGGTACTAATATGTACCCTTGAGGTATTAATATGGACCTTGAGGTATTAATATGGACCTTGTAGCTACAGATTTTTACCTTTTGAAAAGGTACCACCCCAGTGACATATTGCATACCTTTATTTCTGAGAGTGTGGTAGAGGTGTACACTACACTATAGTGTATGGGTGTGTATGTATATGCATCCGCTGCATAGAACATGTGCTGGATAAGTTGGCGGTTCATTCCACTGTGGCGACCCCAGATTAATAAAGGGACTAAGCCGAAAAAAAATAAATGAATAATTGCACAACAAATGGTTAATCTTTTGAGTTTATGTACATGATTATACATATTCTACAATATATATATATATAACTTGAACTTGATTCTTTTTTCCTCTTTCTCATTCACAGGAGCTGAAGTCTACAGCCAGCCAGTCTGAATGCTGCAACTGATTAAACCATTGGGTCATTTTTGTGCTGTTGTATTGCAATAATGCAAAAATGAGTGTGTGGATATTTATATAAACGTACATTCTTGAATCATTCTTGTGTCTTGACTCTCTACATTCTGGTTTTAAATTAGTGACTGCAAATGCTGATCCAACTTGATTTCAATTTATTTTCCCTAATACTGAGCTAATTAGTTCAATCTAGGGTTTTTTTTAAATATACAGTAGTTTTTAAGAAATATAAGATTTTAAAGGGACTCAGCTTTTTTGTGTAAAGCTTAAACAACATTTTTCATTTATATTTTAGGTATAAATGTATTTGTTTTAATGTAAATGGTTACTCAAAGCAGGTGTTTCATAAACCATGCTGTTACAAAACTTTGGTCCTAGAAATGCAGTTTCACTATATCATCTAATCAGGTAGGTGGCGCTGGAAAGGCAGTCCTGAAACTGAAGTTTCCGCTAATTCATCCAATTCAACAGGTGGCGCTGGTACAAAACTATGGTCCTAGAAATGCAGTTTCACTATATCATCCAATCCGGTAGGTGGCGCTGCCGCAAAAAGCTAGGGTCCTATAAATGTGGTCCTGAACGTGCAGCTACTCCAGTTGTGCAGGATCATACTATTGGGAGCTCAGCTGATGCATTGGATCAATCTCTCATCTGCTAAGTTCAAGTGGAAAGATACACAGAGTTTTTAATTGTAATTTAAAACTCTTTGAAATAAAACTAACATGTCTATAAAACCCTGACGTTTCCTAAATATCTGTGTATTTCTTTCTAACACTGTTATTGTTTTTAATTACAAAACAGAACTGAGCATGTCTACCTTTATTTATCATATTGGTCAAAACGACTGCATGGATGTCTGCTTCTTTTCGCTGTGACTTTATATCCATGTATTTTTTTACCTAGCAACTTCCTGTTAAAATAAACTAAATTTTCTGATAGCAAAAACATAAACTTACTTCAAAACAGCAGTCTCAAAACATATTCAGTGCCGCGAAATAGCTCCTGTTTGAAAGTGAAAATGAAAGTGAGGCCCAGACCTTGCATGCTCTAGTATCTTACATATTGATAGGCTGTATTACCAAAAAAGAAAAATTTTTTAGGGTAATGCTGTCATAAAATATGATGACAGACATTCAAAGCTTAATTTTAATATCTCAATAGAAGTTTTGAATGTAAATATGATGTGAGAAAGGTCAGAATGATCATTATGGTAATTCTAATAGTTACAGAATTCTAGTTCCACTGTTAATATAGCCTACTCTAATGTCTACTCTAAAATCAAGCTGTTTGGACAGACATATGTGTAGGTATAGTGTATAGACCGTCATATTGGGGTAATATAAACACACTCAGTCCTTTTTTTTTTTAATTTAACAACATAAAAACTGTGGACCAATTGGAGCGGTTTTGAGATCGCCCACAACTTGACATAGGAGTGCGGTCCCCCCGCCCACTAATATTGATTGACAAGTGCACATTACCATATCCTCAATATGTTGTTTCACGTCCGCCATTTTCAGCGTGTGAGTCAAAGGGACGTCACCAAAGAAACACCCTCTCTCTATATTTTTAGATGTAAGGCTCATTGGGCTCAACATTCACCATGTTTTCGCTCTCCTCGCCGCCAGTGTTTGTGAGTTTTGGTGGGTTTGCATACATGTGTACTTTTCATTGCATCTTCCTTAAACTTCAGCGGTTTGCATTTCCCGCGGTCACAGAAGCTCCCTGTCATCTTAACTAGGTGCAGCTGGAAAGTGCGAGCGCATTGCCTCACGTGCGCGTCCCTCCATTGGAAAAAACGAACTAACGGCATGCAGCGACATGCATTTCGCATTGTGGTGGATGAAAGTGAGGACTAGGAGGGTGTCGCGGATGAAAGTGAGAACCGGGAGGGTGTCACGGATGAAAGTGAGAACCAGGGGTTCGCTCACTATTCTGCCGCCAAGGTTGCCTCTATGGACGCGCTGGCCCTGCTCAGGACACTGTTCATAATTCTGCCGCGCTACAGAGCGTTATCTGTATAGTTTAATTTTAAATAACATGTGAATGTGCGCGTCTGGTGTGTCGTGTCGTGGCTCTGAGGGGCGCATCTGGTCAGAAGCGTCGCTCAGCGACATGCAGCGTCGCGCCACGCAGTGGCATGCATTTCTGAATTCTTAACATAAGTTTCTATCAGGTGACACACACCGGCGCCGCAACGATACTTTCAACTGTCATGTACGTGCCGTGTCGCGGTGCATCCGGTGTGTGATGCCCTTTAGTCAAAGTTAATTCAGTGTGCTTGGTTATTAGTCTCGGTGTAGGCTACAAGGTTTGAGCTTTAAACTAGCACACAGTTGGCTGTAAAACTATACAAAGACACAAATGATTTTGTAACTACCACTGACACATTCAACAGTAGTCTCTGCTTGGTCTGTGTCCGAGTCGTACATGTACGGCTGAATGCTGGTCCTCTTACTCATGTTGCTTTTTTCTGTCTGCCTGTCTGTTGCCATAAACAAAGAGGGGAGCTCTTGGCTCTGTCCCCTTGTTAAGTTGGGTGGGAAATCAAAACTAATTTTCATGCGAAGCAACATGCCCCTAAAACAGCGAACTGTGTACACGCCCCCAAATTGGCACTTTTTAACACATCATAATAAAAAAAATCTGAATTGTGTTTTGAACTGAACCTAAACTGGCACACTCAGAAGAACCATAATAATAATACATCTTAAAAAAGGGGTAAAATAGGTGCCCTTTAACACAGAATAAAGCGAGTGCATCAATGCCCATTCTAGCTAATCACAGACAAATCTGTTCAGCTCCTGAACACACAGCCATTCAGCTCATGTTGATATGCTCTCCTTTATTGGCTGCAGCTCATCATTACATCTGACCGCACGTGGGGTCGAGTCGGCTGACTGCTCTGGAATATTCAGCATGCTAAATTTCCGTCTGCGAGGTGTCGGCAATGCTTCAGCGAGCCTCTTTGACGTGTTGTTCAGTAGTTCACACATAAAGACTGCTGAGTGCCGAGCACCCGCAAATTTTTCCCTGATCACAGCCCGATCTGTCGGCGAGCTCGTTAACTTCCAAATTGGGCTCAAATCAGGCTTAAAATTCTGTAGTGTGAACTAGGCTTTAACAGCTGTGCAAAGGCAGGCCTCTTCTCTGACGCGATCTCTGCTCACGTGATTGTGCTTCCTCTTTTTACCGATGTCTTTTACCACGCGAAGCTCCTGCGATCTCTCTCTCTCTCTCTGCAGATCCGACATCTGCTCTGCACGCAATGCTCCCGCGATCTCTCTCTGTCGATCCGACTGGCACCGTTCCACACTTGAAGCTGTCAGATTTGCTGCCATTATGTTTTCACTGTAGCTGCACTGGTCTAAATAAAATGATAGCTACGTTTCATACTGATGTCTTTGCTGTTTATTTGTTTCTCTCTCACTCTTTTAGTAGACACCGTGAAAACTACAAGAAATAAAACATATAACGTTCAAAATATGCATTTCTCAGAGTCCCTTTCACAGTCTCAATCAAAATGTCCGCTGGTATGCATAAGAACATGTGCGACAACTCTGAATCCAGTAACATCAGTTTTTACACAACATCATTCATGTAAACTGACATAATACAACAATATACACAAAATTTAACAGAATTAAATATAAATTACCGTGTGCGCCCTCTTAGACCATGCAGATTAATTAATTCTTTCTCAAGCTCTGTATCATTAGCTTCTCTCCGCCACCATGTCAGTTTGACCCATAATGCAATGGTCCAGCAATTAACTCAAAACATGTGATCTGTTATGCTCCAATAGCAACTCTTTCTTTTAAAAACCCATAACTTCCAACAATTTCAAGGGTGCACATTCTCTGCTTTGCATTATTTTGCATATTATGAGTTTATAACAGAATATACAAATTACAACAAACTAATATGAGTTTATAACAAAAACAAATATACACAACTTTGTGAAAAACAGCCTGCTATTTCAACTACAAATCTGGATTGCTCTCATACATATGTTTGCTCCTGTGTTTATCACTGCTTGCCTGACCATCCTGTTAATAAAACTCTGCATTTGGATCCTTATCGCTATTGTCAGTGTCACATTCCTGGTTCCAGAAGACTCAGCCACAACATGGATCCAGCGGGTATTAGAATCATGTGCCTGCATCAGGAAGCACGGTCTGTTGAAGAGTACATGGAGGACTTCTTTAATCTGGCACATCTAACAACGAATAAGTTATGCCTCATGATTTTTCACGGTGGACTGTCTGAGCACCTTTATTCCAACATACCACTGCACAACCCCCACTGGACTTTAGAATATTATATTGATCTGGCACTGCAACTTAGTGGGTCCCCTTTCACTGTTGGCAAGATGGAAGAAACCCCTAAATGTTTTTTTGGGGGGGCAATAGACAGCAAAACCCGGCGGCAACGGGGCTTGCTGTTCCCTCCATTAACACTATAATGCTGGCATCACCCATATCCTGTCTCCAGGTTATCACGCCTCCAGTCCTCCAGCTCTCAAAATGGCCGCCTCCAGTCTGCCAGTTCACAAAATGGCCACCTCCAGTCCTCCAGCTCACAAGATGGCCACTGTTAGAGCTACCAGATCCTCAGTCACTGCCAGATCCTCCAGAGTTGCCAGATCCCCTTCCTGAGTCCCTGGAGAGGGCGCAATATCCTCCTGAATTCCCCGAATGGCGGGTGCCAGATCCTCGTGAATTCCCCAAATGGCCAGGGGCACCAGATCCTCTTGAATTCCCCGAATGGTCAGGGGCGCCAGATCCTCCAGAGTTTCCCGAATGGTCAGGGGCACCAGATCCTCTCGAATTCCCCAAATGGCCAGTTGCACCAGATCCTCCTGAGTTCCCCGAATTGCCAGGGGTGCCAGATCCTCCTGAATTCTCCGATTGGCCAGAGCTGCCACCTGAGACTCTCAAATGGCCAGAGCCACCTCCTGAGTCCCACGAAAGGCCAGAGCCGCCCCCTGAGTCACACGAACGGCTGGCAGAGCCGTGTGACTTGCCAGAACCATGTGACTTCCCAGAGACGCCAGAACCGTATGACTTCCCAGAGCCATGTGATTTCCCAGAGCCGTGGGACTTCCCAGAGCCGTATGACTTCTCAGTACTCCTTGAACCCAAGCCTCCTGACCCACTGAGGTTATATGAATTGCCAGTTCTCCTTGAACTAAAGGCTCCTGACCCACTGGGGTTGAATGAACTGCCAGTGACTCCTGAACCAAAGCCTACTGACCCACTGGGGTTAAATGAACAGCCAGTGCCTCCTGAACATAAGCCTCCTAACCCACTGGGGTTGAATGAACTGCCAGTGACTCCTGAACCAAAGCCTCCTGACCCACTTGGGTTGAATGAACTGCCAGTGCCTCCTGAACCAAAGCCTCCTGACCCACTGTGGTTAAATGACATGCCAGTGCCTCCTAAGCCAAAGCCTCCAGACCCACTGTGGTTATATGAATTGCCAGTGCCTCCCAAATCAAAGCCTCCTGACCCACTGGGGTTTAATGAACTACCAGTGCCTCCTGAACCTAAGCCTCCTGACCCACTGGGGTTTAATGAACTGCCAGTGCCTCCTAACCCACTGGGGTTGAATGAACTGCCAGTACATCCTGAACCAAAGCCTCCTGACCCACTGGGGTTAAATAAACTGCCAGTGCCTCCTGAACCTAAACCTCCTGACTCACAAAGGTTGAATGATGTGCCAGTGCCTCCTGAACCAAAGCCTCCTGACCTACTGCGGTTAAATGAACTGCCAGTGCCTCCTGAACCAAAGCCTCCTGACCCACTGGGGTTAAATGAACTGCCAGTGCCCCCTGAACCTAAGCCTCCTGACTCTCTGTGGGTGTATGTCCCGTCTATGCCTGCTGAACCAAAGACTCCAGACATACCCCAGCTCCACGTTACAGGCCCTCCGCAGCTCCACACTCCAGGCCCTCTAAAGCTCCATGCTCCAGGTCCTCCAAAGATCCATGCTCCAGGTACACCTCTGCTGCATGGTCCTGTCCCTCCATCCCTCCCCCTGTTCTGCTCCAAGTCACCATTGATTAGACACTCACAGCTAAAGTTGCTTTTGGACTGATTCCTGGACTATAAATACAGCACACTAACACTCAGTTGTTTCTGAGTCTTGTCTACTGTTTTAGTGACACTATAACGTGTTTTCCTTGCCTTGCTTTTCGTGTTTTGAACCTTTGCTTTGTTTTGTTTGATTATTCCTGTATGATGCCTGCCTTCTGACAATTTGCCTGCTATTTCGACTATGACTCTGGATTGCCCTCATACACCTGTTTGCTTCTGTGTTGATCATTGCTTGCCTGACCATCCTGTTAATAAAACCTTGCATTTGGATCCTCACCCCTGTTGTCAGTGTCACATCCCCGGGTTACAGTGGTGAGTTACTGATATGAGTTAATGCTATGTAGATTTTTTTTCTAAAATAAAAAGTGGGAATCTCATGCTAATTATAACAACTTCAGAATACTTTATATATATGGACACATATTGGATAAGTGAAGCAAAGCCACACCAAATGCAACAACTTGATCTTTCATTGTTAAATGAATTTTATTTAAAGTGTACAACATTTTCATGTTAGAAAGCACTTTTTTATGCAGGAATGTAACTGATTTGCTCATATGCTGCAATGACTTGTTTAAATAAGTGATCAATGTAGCCAATTTGAACGGTCTCGCTGCCAGAAAGTCAAACAGCATTGTCGCCAGGGCGGCCAGAGCGAAGTTTGCCATCTTCGGTGTGAACGCACAGTAAGAGTAATACAAGCTTAGATTGTTTAAAAGTAAGGGAAAAATATATTGTTTCACTAGGAAATGTTCTCACCAATTAAATGCAGCATGGGCCATACATATTAATGAACCCATGTAAATTGTCAGAATCTGTTTTTTCTTCTGATTGGAATTTTACACTCAAACGATTTACATAAGAACGAGGAAACTAAGGTGTTTGAGGCTCCCAGCATGCTATTTCCATATACTGAACTAAATATTTAGCTTTGAGCTATATCTACATATTTATTCTATGGCATCTTTAAATAAATCATTCACCACTCATTCACCAATCATTCACATCTCTTGTGCTTATTAAGGTAAATATTAATTTAAAATAGTTTGCTTCTAATTTAATGTATCTTGAAATGTCAATTATGCAGACTTTTCAGTTTTCTTGAGTGTCATATGAACCTTGAGGAAATGTTCTGATATTATGATTTAATGATAAAGAGATGTTTCTTGTTAACAGTTTAATATTTATGTGGAGACTTGAGTTTAATTTTAAATACACTTTTTTTATATCTTTAACCTTTGATTAACTTGAAGAATCTTGATGAAAAAAGAACACTCTGTATATTCTTGTTGAGTTTGTGTGTATAAAAATATAGTACATGTAAAGCAAAACTATCTAGAAATGTATTCAACTTTAACAAAACATCAAAGTACAAGCTGAAAACATCAGTGGCTTGTGTGTATAAAAGTTAAAAGTAATCTTACTAACATGTAAACAGGTCTTAAAAATCATAGCATTGCCATCCAAATAAATAGTCAAAAGACTTTCAACAAAATAACAAGGGCGTCATAGGGTAACTAAACTAATATGAATGCTAATTGCCTAAAAAAAAATATTATTCTGACATCCAGATCTGTTTAAATATAGCTAAACATCCATTTTATAGGACTTAAGCTCAATAAAACTGTAGTTTAAAAAACTGTAACTTAAAATTCTTGGTAGTTTTCTCTCTTTAAAAAAAGTTTGTTTAATGAATCATGAGAACTAAATAAGCTATTTGATTTCATTTCTATGATGGCAAGTTACATCCAATGCCCACTACCATTATTGACAACCAAGAAGGTAAAGCCCCCCAAAAAATACAAAGTGCACCTTAAAGTGAGACGGGCATTCAACAATCTGAAAGAAAGCTGCAATTCATGGCACAGGAACAGGAAGTGCATGTATGCGAAAAGACAAGGGCGCAGTTCTGGGTTTAAAAGCGAGCACGGATTCTGTCCAGAGGGTCAGTGTCCCACATGTTTGCGTCCCACGCCTGGAACCACCCGGTGAAGGTTGGAGGCTCGGATCCCTGCTTTATGGTAGTAATGGCCAGCCCGCGACGGCCAGCCGGATCAGAGTCCACATACTCTTTAGCTAAACACAGAACACATACTCAGTATACAGATACTTTACACAGTACACTCAAAAAAACATTTTTGCTGCTAGTTCAACCTACTTATTTAAAATAGGTTGAAACAACACAATTCTTAAGTTTTTTTTGGACAACTTAATTGTTTTATGTTCAACCCACTTAAATTTGTAAAAACGATTCAGTTAACTTCGATCAATTTGTGTTGGGACAACATGAAGCAATTGCGTGGAACCCAGCATGCATAGAGAGCTAGACTGTTTAAATATCTGTTAATTAACAGTTGAATTTGACTGGATTTTCACCTTTATTGGATAGGTCAGTAGAGATAACTGACAGGAAAGCATGGGGAGCAGAGAGAGGGGAAGGATCGGCATAGGACCGCAAGGCGGAATCGAACTCGGGTCGCCGTGAGCACCGGAATGCATGTGTCAACAGTTGATATATACTGTATATATACAGTTGAAGTCAGAATTATTAGCCCCCCTGTTTATTTTTTTCCCTAATTTCTGTTTAACGAAGAGAAGATTTCTTCAACACATTTCTAAACATAATAGTTTTAATAACTCATCTCTAATAACTGATTTATTTTATCTTTGTCACCATGACAGTAAATTATATTTTGTAGATATTTTTCAAGACATTTCTATACAGCTTAAAGTGACATTTAGAGGCTTAACTAGGTAAATTAGGTTAACTAGGCATGTTAGGGTAATTAGGCAAGTTATTGTATAAAGATGGTTTGTTCTGTAGTCTATCAAAAAAACAGCTTAAAGGGGCTAATAATATTGACCTTAAAATGGTTTATAAAAAATTAAAAACTGCTTTTATTCTAGCCGAAATAAAACAAATAAAACTTTCTCTAGAAAAGAAAATATTATCAGACATACTGTGAAAATGTCTTTGCTCTGTTAAACATCATTTGGGAAATATTAAAAAAAGAAAAAAAATTCAAAGGGGGGCTAATAATTCTGACTTCAACTGTATATAAAATCTTTTAAACTTCACTTGGGAAATATTTGAAAAAGTACAAAAAAAATGTATATAGGAGGGCTAATCATTTTGGGTTCAGCTGTATGTTTGTAGGCCAACTGGAAATCAGCATCACTCTGGTTTCCTCAACAAAAAACCAACAGGATTTTCCACTAGCTTCAGATTTAATGTAGAAAATAAGCTCTGCGTCCAACAAAAGTTTATGATTCTTACACATTTTGTGAGCTGTCTATTTAATCATTGGGATTAAATAGCTATGGTTTGGCTATAAACAAACTACCACAGTCACATGACTTTAGGCTTTCACCACCATTAAGCTTTCTTTAATTTTTACTGTAGAATAAAATGTTTTTTTAGGCATTAAACAAAAAAAACATATTACTGTATTTGAGGTTCACAAAAGACCAGAAAAATATGTTTCTCTTCAGAAAAAAACCCATGTTAAAATAGTTTTGTATGAAATTCAATTAGTAGAATTGTAAGTAACCTTGTCACTTACCGATTTTTGGTGACCCAGTTTTTTCGACTTCATTGGCTTCATTACCAACCCAAAGAAAGATCTAGAAAGAGCGACAATTTTTTTCAGCATTATCAGCCAATAGCTACAAGTACTAACAGTTACAGTCTAAACCAGCGGTTCTCAATCTGTTTGACTCTAAGACTCCTCATTATCTAGGAGCTCCTATGTAATGTCAGACAAAAGGCCCGAATACAGATTGGAAGTGGAGGTGAAGAACAAATGGGTGTGATGTTATTTCAAACTAAATCAGGCCAAAATGTAATTTAGAGTTTGTTTTAGTAAACCTTTTCGAAAGTTTGGCTTTCCTAAAGTGTTTTTTTCCCCCTAAACAAAAAAGAACCTTGCTGCGAACTTAGTTTTAAGATAATATAATAATTACAATTACTACATTCGGCACCACTTTATTTTGATGGTTCATTTGAGTAGTAGTAGACTGTCTGCTTAATATCTGCTGATACTGCTTCTTCAGCAGACATTTAACTGACTATATAGAAAAAATATAATGATCAAAGAAATTTAATACATTTAAATCAATAAAGAAATTCCCTCAACACATTTTTTCTAAAAGATTTATATTTAAAAAGACACAAATGAAAGTAACAAATAAAAATAAAGTCTAATTTGTCTTATTTTCTAAGCCCCTTGATCGTTTCCTTGCCCCGGCCCCCCTGTTTGAGAACCACTGCTCATTCAATTCAATTCACCTTTATTTGTATAGCGCTTATATAATGTAGATTGTGTCAAAGCAGCTTCACATTCAAGATTATAGTAAATTGAAACAGTGTCAGTTCGATTTTCAGAGTTTCAGATCAGTTCAGTTTAGCTCAGTTCAGTGTGGGTTAATAATCACTACTGAGAGTCCAATTACTGTGGAAGTCATACTGTGTGGCAACTCACCTGATCCCAAGTGTCAAGCAACATGACATCATCAGTGGCCAGGTCTGACTGAGTGAAATCTCCAGGAACCTCCTCAACCTGAGGGAAAGACCAAGACAAGCTATTCATGTTTCATGACATCATCACATTTACAAACTACAGCTTTATTCTCTGTCACGGTGTCTGAAATTGCTCACTTAACTACTATTTAGTAGTTAAAAATCAGTAAATCTAACATGAAGCAAAAAACAAAACAAACAAATGCGAACTAGGTGCATTTTCACCTAGTAACCAACAATTTACAAGAGAAACATAATGGAGGCGACTTTACCTCAGTAATGTTGGCTAGGTGGAAGAGCGCTATTTACCTATTTTCTGTTATTCAGCTAAACTAAAAATCAGGAAAAAACAGGAGTGCTAAACACAGAAGGTATTTAAATGCTGAGCAAGTTCATTAGCTGCTGAGCTGACAGCAACCAATCACCTGTGCCCTGAAGTGTTCTGTTTGGAAGCAGATTGGATAAGACATATCAGCCTGCAAGTGCATATCAGAACATTCGGACACTTTGCATGACTCTCACTTACAACTAGCCGGCCAGTTTTATTGGAGCAGCCAAACAGACGTGGAGGTTTGACCGTACGTTGAAGAGTTGCAGATGTCTGATATGCCTTCTTCCCTCCCAAAGCCATCCAGAATGAATCTGAAGACAGAGACACGTATGAAACGAGTTCACAATATACATAAGACACATAAAAACCTGTCCCAACACTCACCTGGTTCTTTACCCTCTGGCACATCTGTGGATTGTCCTCCAAGCACACTCACAACATACTTAGCGGCAGCCATTTCTTCATCACTGGCTCCTGCCCCTTTCCACACAAACACTCCCCCGGACGTCTTCAGCACAAACACATCGTTGGTGTTTAAGCTAGTTGCAGATGGTTTAACCTATAATAAAAGATAGATGCAGTGATTTAAAAGATTGGATAGGTTGTCCCATTTGGGGTTTCACATTAAATTAAATTAGAAAAAGTGATTTTACATACACAGAGTTCATATGAAATACAAGTAAACTGTTCACTTTTGTGGAAAAAAAAGTCAAAACATGGGCTAAATAATTTCCTGTCATTCATTCTTATGTATCTGACAGCTATGTTTCCATCCAAAAATGCAAATTCAATTTATGCGCAAAACTGAAATATTGCATGGAAGACGTGCGAATAAAGCAGTGTTTCATCTAACGAGTCAAGGAAAACAAAATCGTCACTTCCTGATTAACTGGCGTCAAATATCAACAGTAAAAACAGAATTTGCTGCGGTAGGAGAAGCTGCGTCAATCTTTTCTGTATTTAATAAATGACTTGCGCCTCAGAAGATGATGCCGACACGCAATGAAGGCGTGGTGGCGTTTGAAGGCGTGAGATGTGGAGCACAGATGCTCCACAGTTCTGGAGGTAATTAATAATAATACTAGCATACTAACAGTTAAGGTTTTAGATTGACCAAAACAACATTTCTGATGTTTTACAATGCACTCAGCCTGCTGGTTTGTCCATTCACACACATTTTTATCATAACATGATTTCTTATAACAAAATCACATACATTTTTTAATGCGCATACTGGAATTTGTTTGGTAAAAGTGTTTCCATCGTAGTTTATGCGCATCTTTTCTTACTGAATAAAAAGTTTATCCTACTCAGTTATGCGCATATGTTTTTTATGCACATTTTCAAAATCTATGCACATCTTGGCGTTTCCATCAACCGATTTTAAAAATAGGTAGATTGAAACGTAGCTAGTGATGAGCGGTGATGTGTTTAAAAGTTGAAGTTCTTTTAACTTGGCACAGCATCTAAAAACACAGTACTCACGTGTGCAGCATTAAAAAAAAACAAAAGAAGTGAGAGTAACGGTCATACACCTCCGTTAGGCATGTGTTTACATTGAAAAACAATAGAAAAGTAGCATATTGAAAAATAAAAACTAATAGAAAATGAATGACCCCTAATTCCTAAAAGGATAATTGATCCGAAAATGATGTCCTTTTCATTTTTGAGTGAACTATCCCTTTAAATCCTGAGCTTGCCAGGGGACTTTTGCTCTACAAAACCAATCTTCATTCCCTAAAATGGCAAAAACACTTGAATTATTTGATTTGTTAGAAGAAAAAAAAATCTAATAGATAAGTAAATAGTAGATAATAAGTAGAAAAATATGTACAGTGCTCAGCAAATATGAGTACACCCCTCACAAATCTCTCATTGAAATAAATATTTTCTATAGGACACTTTACAATATTATATTTGTGCATATACATTAGTTTAGTCGATACTGAAGCCAAATCTGGAGCTTATCTAACAAAATAACTGACAATAATGGTTTAAAAATTAGTAGCCCAAATTTATATGTTAGGAAAAATATTAAACATCATTTTCAAAAATAGCTAAAATCAAGAGAAACATTACATATTTACAATTTAGTTGAAATGTTGTAGTTTGAATATTCTTTTTTGCAATACTTTGCATGAATTTAAATGTATTATCTTTCCATTTCTAAGTATGTTCTGTGACAAAAATATTATTTTAATAAATATATCTGTTAATAAATCTGTTTTGTTCAAATGCACCAATATATATTACCCATATTCACTGTGAAATAGATAATAATATAAATTTTTAAAATGGCGTGTACTTGTATATGCTGAGCACTATATATATTAAAAAAAGAAGATGGGCATTTGTACAAAAGGATGCCTGCAATACAAGTTATTCGGTATACGGCAAATATTTAGCTTCACCCCAGTGTCATTACAATCATCCTATTCATATTACATTTCAGTGTGTGTGTCTTCTGTAAATCACAGTAAAAATGTATTAGCCTTTAGTTTATGCTCAGAAAAAATACATACATACAAAGACAAGGCACTTTCAAACTACCAAAAGAACAACCATCTTAAAGCTGTATTACACTTTAATCTTGTCTTTGACTCCTGTTTGTCAGTATCTGGATTGTTACTGACCTCTACAGCGCGAGTGGCTTTAGAAGAGCTCTGCCGGATGTGGAAGAGACGCGTGACGGCCGCCTTAGTCTGGCCATCTTTTCGTGATGTCCCTCCAGTATGAATAATCATTGGTTTGCCCTTAAACAGACTCATCAGATGAGGAGGTTCCTGACCCTGTGTCACTCGCACCTAAGCAGCAGATTTAGAAAAAAAATGATATATATGTGTGTATTTTACATCTACATTTAGTCATTAAGCAGATGCTTTTGTCTAAAGTGACTTACAATTGAGGAGGCATTGAGTGATTCAACAAGAAGAGGCAATACACACAAGAAGTGCTAATAATACAAATACAATGCAATTAGGTGCTAGAGTAAGGGGAGTGTTTTTTTGTTAAGACAGAGAAGAGTGTTTCTACAGGTGGTTTGTCAAGACCACTCACCTGTGTGAAGCACACTTCATAAATGCACAGTGTTTTTGTTTGTTTGTTTGTTTGTTTGTTTGTAAGAAAGTGTCTGGTGCAAATATGCACAAAACTGGTGGAAGTGTCAGTTGAAGTGCAGAGAGATGAAAGAGTGTGTTTTCTACAGGTGGTTTGTCCTTTTAGCATATGTTTACTGATGGTACATATGACTACAGCTGGATTAAAATTGAAACAAATGAATCCATATGAATTGGGCAATGTTTTATCAAAGAATATTATTGCTTACTGCATTAAACACATGTAATTCACATGTAATGCACAACATATGGTTAACACATGCTAGAACAAATCTCTCTTTTTCATGCATGCCTGAGTGTAATTTGTGTTTCAAAGACTAACTAAAGCCTCATGGGTTTGGAATGCTATGGTGGTGTGTAAATGATTAAAAATGTTTCATTTCTGGGTGAAGCAACTTGCATTTAAAAAGAAAGTTCACCCAAAAGAAACGTTCTCACTATTTTCTCACCCTTATGTGGTTCCAAACCTTTGTGAGTTTCTTTTTTTTTTTTGTTGAACACAAAAGAATATTTCGAAGAATGTTGGAACCGGTGTCCATTGACATCCATGGTAGGAAAAACAAATACTATAGAAGTCAATGGTTACCAGTTTCCAACATTTTTAAAATATCTTCTTTTGTGTTCAACAGAAAAAAAAATTCAAACAGGTTTGTAAGTATGTGACATATTTTAGAGTTTTAAATGATCTATCTCTTTCAAAGCCTTTTTATATCATGATCGTCCTCTAGTGGCTACTAACCAAAATACAGCTAATGTTGGATTCTAAGTCACAATGGTTTATACACAATGGGGAAAATATAAGAAAGGAAACACTTAAACTATCCCAAACTAATTATCATGTGGGTTTTTCCTCTGTGCATTATATAAAATTTTGGTAGCTAACAAATGTTTAGATATCAAATTTAGATTTTGGGAAACGAATTAGTGGCTTGCTGAAATTCAATTTATAATTCATTCATTTATTTTCCTATCGGCTTAATCCCTTTATTCATCAAGGGTCACCGCAGCGAAATGAACTTATCAACTTATCCATCATATGTTTTACACAGTGGATGCCCTTCTAGCTGCAACCCATTACTGGAAAACTTTATGATAATAGGCATGGGACGATAACCGGTTTCAAGGTTTACCGCTGTTTGGAAAAGTCAAGGTTTTAATACCGCTAAAATGTTCTGTTATACCGTCCCCAAGGTATATGTAAGGTTTTTTTTATGTATTTTTTTATGTGTTGTAAAGAAATACGTGTTTTTAAAACTAATGAACAGAGCAGAAGTCAATGATTTATTTGAACTATTTAGCCTGACATGTTTACTGCTACAAAATATTATAAATATTTCTTAAAATAAAAAAAATTGTGCTCAGTGGGGAAATAATTTTTTTTTCATGTTTTGTTTTACCCAGACATTTAAAAAGTACTTTTTTTGAGCAATAATCAAAATACCGTGACACTGTGAAACCGTGGTATTTTTATCCAAGGTTATCATACTGTCAGAAACTTTTACCGACCTATGCGTATATCATACATAACAAATCTTTTTGTCAAATCTGTTTTCTGCACTGTTAGTCATTCTGTGGAATTTGGTGGGTCTGTTTTCAGTGTTCTCTAGATAAAGGTTAGTTGTACTACCGTTTCAAAGTTAGGGATCAGAAAAGACTTTTACAGTATAAAACATTAGTTTCTATTTGAAAACAGACATGCTATACAGTTCAATAAAGAAAACTGAAAACGTTATTTCAAGGTTTCTAGAAAAAATGAAGCCATTGAAACATTTTCAACATTTGCAATATAATAATAATATAATATAATATATATATATATATAGATGTTCATTTCGCGGTTCATTCCTGATTAATAAAGGCACTAAGCCGAAAAGAAAATGAATTATAATATATGATTAGTATTATATAAATAATATAATTTAAATAAAAAAATCTATTCTCAAAGTTGGGTTAGGAGCTGGGTCTATTTTACGCAAGCTATGATGACTTCCACCTTGACATTTTAGCACGGATGTATACCTGACCGGTGAGCCTTGCAAAGTAGTTTGGCAGTTTCACTTTAACTCACAAACATTTCATTCATGCGCTGTGACAAACTGGGGTATTAGATGCAAATAAGGAGTAAAAACTGGTGAGTGTGTTATTGAATTTCATAACGCACCCCAAATGGAAAGAAAAAAAAACCCTCTGCATTTCGCGATGTGTGTGTGTGTGTGTGTGTGTGTGTGTGTGTGTGTGTGTGTGTGT